>CAUYLG010015442.1:0-39933 GCA_963573385.1 Cacajao melanocephalus
ATTTTCCAGCTTGGATTCATTCTCTTCATGACATTCAGGTACACCTATCAAATATAAATTAGGTCTTTTCACATAGTCCCATATTTTTTGGAGACTTTGCTCATTCCTTTCTACTCTTTTTTCTCTAATCTTGTCTTCTCATTTCATTTCATTAAGTTGGTCTTCGACCTCTGATATCCTTTCTTCTGCTTGATCAATTCGACTGTTAATACTTGTACCTACTTCGCGGATTTCTCGTGTTGTGTTTTTCAGCTCCATTAATTCACTTATGTTCCTCTCTAAATTGTCCATTCTCATTAGCATTTCGTCAAACCTTTTTTCAAGATTCTTAGTTTCTTTACATTGGGTTAGAACATGTTCTTTTAGCTCACAGAAGCTTCTTATTATCCACTTTCTGAAGCCTAATTCTGTTAATTCATCACACTCGTTTTCCATCAGGCCTTGTTCCGTTGCTGATAAGCAACTGTAATCCCCTGTAGAAGGAGAGACATTCTGATTTTGGGTGTTCTCAGCCTTTTTACACGGTTTCTTCCCATCTTTGTGGCTTTATCCACCTGTCATCTTTGTAATTGCCGACTTTCGGATTGGGTCTCTGAGCGGACGTCCAACTTGTTGATTCCCAGTGCCTGAATCTGTGTAATTTTCACTATGGCAACCCACTTCGCCGGCTGAAACAGCAGCATTGAGATTTGTGGTGCTTTTCTGCCCGGGAATCTCTGGCCTGGCTTCCCTCTTCAGTCCCTTTTTCAATCAGCTGAATGGGCGACTCTGCCTTCCTGGAGCTCCAAACATTGACCAAAAGGGCACCCAGTCCCGTTTACTCCACACCGAGAACCGCAGCGCTGGGGTGCCGGCAAAACTGCTGCGTCAGCCAAAAGAGTGACGCTGGCGACCCATGGGGCTCCTCCACTGGGAATCTCCTGGTCTGTGGGCAACAAAAATTCGTCTGGAAGTGTGGCGTCCACTTGTTTTCTGTGCTTTCGTTGGGAGCTACAATCCTGAGCTGCTAGTAATCGGCCATCTTGGATCTCTCTCCAGTTAAACTTTTAAGCCATTTTAAAACATATAAGCAAATATTCTAAGAATAAAACATGTATGTAATGAACCAGAATTCTAAGTCTTTAAAGACATTAATCTCTGTTGTAGAAGCTGATTTAATCCAGACTAGAAAAATCTTAAGGGACAATAGATCTCCTACCCATTCGATGTTTATAGACCATAGACTCCATGGCGATTCCAATTAGCTCTGGGTGGACTTAGAAAGAACATGAAACATCCCATCCTCACTGCAACGGAGAAAGCACAACCATGAATAAAACAACCTAAGATATCCTTACGTGGTGATGGCTGAGGGAGTGCAGATGCATGAGGCAGGCCAGCTGAGAAGAGGTACTCCCACAGGGAGGAGCACAATTGCCCCAGAAGCCCCACCTGGAGGGGCAGGTATATGACCACCCTCTGACCTCCTGGCAATGCCTCCCATTGGACAAACCCAGCCCGGAGCAGAGGACAAGGGAGCGATGGATTCTGTGATGATCAGCCACCCAGGGCCATTGGATGGAGTGGTGGTGCAGAGAGGATTTTGATGGGACAAATGCAAGATAAGCTGCATGAGAATAAACACAGTACCTTGTTCAGTCATGAACTTTTCAAAGCGAAGAGTGAAGTTTGGTATTGTTTTGTTGGGTTTTGTTTTATTTTGCTTGAGGAAAGTTCAGAGGACTTACATGGATAGAGGGAAACAGAAAACCATTCCAGATTAGCATGTTGTCACATGTTTAAGGCAGCACAGGGTTGAGTGTGAGAAAGCTAGCATCTGGGTTTGGCTGGGGAGAAGTGTAACTAGAACTTAGGTGGTTGGAATGAGGAAAAGTGGTGAAGAGCTTGTGGTCAGAGGTGGCACATTGTTGAGCTCAGAAACAACAGGAGTCCCTGCAAGTTCTTGAGTATACTTGTAATAAGAAAAGAGTGTTTGAGAGCATTACCCACTACTTCTACCTGCATGGGTGACCAGTGGGAGAATGGAGGAAGAAGAGGGTCTCAAGAGAAGAAATGCATTACATACTCCTAAACTGTACCTTTCACAAGCCTCTTGAGCCATTACTGAAGCTATTAGCATTCCCAGATATTCCAGGGTAACCGAATTCACCTGTTGTTCATATCTTTATATCTATAGGCGTGTGAATTCCTCTTCTTAGTAAGATATGAGTTTAAAATGTAAAACTGAACATTTACTTTATTAGGATTAGGCACTTGATATCTGGGCCCCATTTATATTCCAAACCCTTCCTGATCTTAGAAATTGGAGAAAAGTTCACAAGGAGGGTTCATAGGTACTGGACGTAAATGTGTGAAGGGAAGAGAAAAATAACTACTGAAATCACAGGTGTTGTGATAAAACTGTCAAAAGTATATGACATTGGGTAGGAACACGAAGAAACAGAAGTTACAGCTCTATTTGTTTTGGTGAGAATATAAATTTGCAAATGAAGACTCTCTGAGTCCTTTTAAGATATTTCAGCTAGTGTCTATGACTACCAGAACAATATTCTTCAATTTTTAAGTCCTTTTTCAAATCTTATGAACAGAATTAAGAAGTGGCAGAGTTATCCTGGTGAGGGACTGAGGAAATAAATTAGGGGCGATGACTTCCTAAGTCCTTGAAGCAAAGGACTTCTAACTCTGAATTCACATCATTGACATTACTGTGAAGGTTTCATCACCAGGACAATGATGGGAGAAGAAAGAGTGAAGGATGACTGTCTGCTTCTGTATACATATTTCAAATTCTGGTCTTAAGGCCTGAGGTAGTAAATGCAATTCCTAATCCAATGCAGGGATAAGGTCACCTAGCTCACAGCCTCTACTAAGCATGAATTTCTGTCCCTAATGTATGCTGATAGCTTTACCTTGTCCAGGTATCAGATCTCTCCCAGATATGCATAAGGTATAGCCACATTTATTTTCAAGAACATCAGGCAGAATCTGGTGAACAAAGTACTCTACAGGACTGGCCCCGTCTGTACCGGTATTGTAGTTCCGTGGGTAGATAACATAAGCATCGTAGATCTTTCCATCTGAAAATGAAAACAAGAAGTACAGCTTCTTACTTGATTCTAAAAATTCTCACTGGACTCTTAGAAGACATTCCGTCAACCTCCAAAATATTCTAGACTCAAGAGATGTTGACAGCGAACGACTGCCACAAAACATGATCAGAAAATAATAGTCTTCATCCCAAAACTTTTCTCCTTTTTACTGTCACAGACTAAATAATAAAAAAAGGGGACAAGGGCCTGTCCAGTGTAGTTAAAACCATCTCATCAATTTTGATTAATAATCCACGAATAATGTTTATGGTCATAGACAGGGATCTTCTGTGCTGGATAGACTTCAGTTTCATCTTTGGTTTCCCCATACTCCCCTGGGAAAGTGAAAAAATTTAAAGATAATAGTAGCAAGGGGGTAGAATTTTTTAAGGAGTCTGAATTTCTCACAAATCAAACAGTTAGCTCCTACTTGAATCAATTGTTTGAAAAATTCAACTGCCTCCAAACAAAAGCATGGGATTTGCATCTAGCAGACAGAACTAAGTCCTTTTATGTGTACGCTTATGTGCCTGGGTTAGACTTTACAGATCAGGGTTTCAGGTAGAACACACGTGCATTCTAATGGACCTTTCTAATCTGCTCACATCTGGAAAACAGGAACAATTTTGCTACTGTGTTTAACTTCATAATGTCTTACCAGCACATTATGAAATTTACACCTTTCTGGGCTTGCAGCAGATTCTGTTATTGGGAACTGAGTAGGAACAGCAATCCTATCCGGGAAGAAATGTGAGCTGTTGAAATGAATCTCAGGACCATGAGGAGTTACAGAGCAGGATGGAAAATGGCCTCTAAGAAAGTAAAAAAACACAACTCATTGATAATAAACTATCAAGAAAAATTGAATCTGAGTTTAGGAGCCTAGTTATTGAAAGAGTAATAGACAAGTAACCAACAGTTATTATGGGACTTTTTCTTCGGAAAAAAAACTTGATGTTTGCCGCTTACCATTCCTAGTCCTGTAAGGCTTAGCTATGTCTCTCCAGAGCAGAACAGCCTCAATCCAGAACATTTTTAGGATGATAACCAGGACGTTGATTAGCTTTAACAATCCACTACATACTGCAATTATGCAGTAGGTGCTTTTTTTATGATCAACTATTCAAAAGATAGGGGAAGGAGAAAAATGATTATTATTACTACTGAAACAAGATAAATAAACAGATACATGGATGCTGGCTTCCCTTGGGAGTACAAGAGTTTCACATAAGACATACCCACTGGGAATTACCATGGCTGCTTTAAGAACCAGGACATTCACATTTATTGAGCCTCTACAACACATCAGGCTAGGCATTACAGGGACTTCTCCAGGGCAAAAGAGACACTTTTCAACTAAGTGGGAGGTAAAAGCATGATTTTAGCTGGTACAGAATTTTAAAAGGAGAGCTTGCTGCATGCAGGACTGGAAAAGAGAGACTTCCTGGAGGAGGAGGAGGTCCCTGAAAGATGAGTAGGATTCAGAGAGATGCAAGAAAAGGATATGCCTACCTGGGCAGAGAGAATACCATCAACCTAAGTGCTGAGATGGGAGTGTGTTTTCTGAGGAATTGGAATAACCCACTTTGGGGAATTGGTGGAAGATATGATTAGAAAGTTCAGTCAGGGCCAGATTCCGACCAGTCTTGAAATCCCAGCTAAAGCACACTGCCTTATCCTGAAGGTCACAGAGCATTGGAGCTTTGAGTGGTTTTCCCATGAGATTAATCTGATGGTAATAGAAAGTTTGTTTCTGTGGAAAGACACTATGGGCACTTGGAGAAGAATGGAGTGTGGTACTTGGGATGCAAGATGCAGAGGGTTGTAACTCATGCAATAATGAGAAAGGAATGGACAAGGTGGTGTCAGGGCATTAAGGAGAAGGCATCAGGAGGTCTGAGGTACTTGTTGTCTCTGAAGGCTTGGTGGTGTAGGAGGTTGAAGAAGCAGCAAGACTCACCTAAGTGGCTAAAGCATCTTTGATAAAGAACTCAAAAGTCAAATTACTACCATACCCAGTACTTCTATCATGGTGAACATCACTCAGCCAGCACTGAATTTTATCCTAGTACTCCTTGCTTCTCAAAATGCAGATGCAACATGCATATGCACTGACGAATGTGAGAAGAATCTCACATGAGATTTGCTGATATGGTTCTTTTCCATCTTGAGTCTCCATGCATGGGCTCCCAGTTTTGAGATAGAAAAATCACTGGCCCATATTCATGAATTCCACCACAACCTCTAATAGTTCATCAGCTCTCTCAGTGACCAGAAGTATGAAATCAAGAATCATCAAGGTGATATGAGTCAAAGTTGGGGGGAAAAAGTGAAAATTGACAAAGAGTTTACTGTCATCAGGTTAAATCATGAAAACTCTGTAAATAAGTCATTCCAACAGGATTCCTTTCCAAATCACTCTGTCTAAAAATCCCAGCCTGATGCACGGAGGAATGTGTACTTCCTGTGGGGATTTCTGGGAAGTAACTATGCTAGTGGCTGGATGCTTCCAAGTGGAGGAAAGAAATTGATCCAAGACATCAAAGGAAGTCTTCATAAGTGCAAATTATTTTATAAAAGTATAGGTAATTCAGGTATGTAATTCACTAAACACTACTTTCTGTACACACATATAAATAGGAAAATAATGGCTGTGTTTGAATCTTTGCTCCATAACTGGTATTTGGCAAGTTATTCAACTTCCTTTGCCTTCATTTCCTCATCTATAAAATTAGTTAATAGTAACAGTCTCTCTCTCTCATGAAATATTGAGAAAATAAACGAGAAAGTTAAATGTAAAATAATTAGATGAGTCCTGGTACATAGGAAATAATGAATAAATGTGTACTATTATTATTATGAGCATCAAATGTATATTTAGTGATAGTTAATAAAATGGGAACATAGGCCTTTTAAGTTTTTGTTCTCTTAAATTCAAGAAATGCTATAATTTCAGAAATAAAGAAGAATTCATTGTGACAACTCAACAGCAATAGTAATAATTTTTGTTTAATTTATACAGTTGCTGAAACAGAGTGTAATCATGTTGATTTAAAGAAAAACAGGTAAAATACAAATAAGCTAGAAGGAGCAAAGACACTGAATACCTGCAACATAAAAACAATTCCAACACATAGGTAACCAAGGATGTTAATCAATGATAATGTAGCAAAGCAAAGCATGAGGACGCAAGGGCAGTGTGGCTGGGCAGGCTGGATGGATGGCTGCAGGGTCCACGGGGCCCATCACCACCCCAAGTGTGGCCTCACATAGCACCTTGATGGGGTCCACAGCCTTCCTGGGGTGCCACACTTATCACTGGCAGACACCAGAGAACCACAGAACACTATGGCACTTACAGCCATCTACGTGAGTTATGACTGTGTTTATTTTATGAAAAACTTACAAATCAGGGATTAAAGTCAAAATTAAAACAAGAAAAGCCCCACATACCACCTCAGGCAGAGACTTGCTATGATCAAACCATATTGGGTGTCCCCTGTCCCCACACCCAAACCTTTCTCCTCCTGTTATGCCTCTCTGTGTGTATCCGGATACACCTGGACCCTATCACACGTATGGGTGGGAACTTTGGCTACTTGACAAGCACATTAAACAATTTCTACGTAGTTATACATCCCCTAAGGAGGGATGAGTGTAAAAATATATATATCCTTCCTTTTATATGGGATCCAATGCTTCCTATAGCAAACAGGATGTCATTGCCAGGAAACGCAAAGAATAAGTGAGGAAACTGACAAGTGATCAGGAGTGAACTGCTTGGAAAGCTATTTTCCAAGACAACATTGCATTCAGAGACACAGGAAGGGAGTGGGGAAGGATCAGTCCACCTCTGTGGGAGGAGCACTTCATCTCTGATGTTGTTTCACGTTGTCCGGGCATGATGATAATAAGAAGCACAATGACTTGTAGCCATCTTTATTACAGTTTTGAAAACTTTGTAGACAACATATCGCCTTCTTGTGTGCACCCAAGAGAGATCACTCTCTCCGCCCTGCTTTGGCTATTTGTGATGCCACCAATTATTTGTATATGGATAAAAGAATGTTACCTTTAAAAAGATTATATAGTGTCTGAAATTAACCCAATGAAGATTCATCAGTTTTATATTGTCCTTTTATTGTGTCGTATTATAATGATGTTATCAAAAACCTGCTGGATTCAGAAAAAAACTATAGGGAAGTGATAAACAATTTGGCTTTCCAATTGATGAGGAAAGTTATTGAATTTACCAAACATAAATATGAGAATAGTATTTTGCTCTATAATTAAGCCTTATAGCTAGAGAACTAGAAATGTACTCAAAAATATTTTGTATCAATAACTTGGTTGTGTATTCATTTATTCAGTCAACAAATATTTAACTGAGTACTTGCTAGCTGCCAGGTGTTGCACTGAGGACCCAAAGATGAATGAGATGATGTCCCTGCCCTCATGGAGCTTGCAGTCATGTTGAGCACAGTGTCAAACAGATTTTGGTAAGGCAATGTGACCAGTGCTATGATACAAACGGGATGCTACAAGAGGTTCTTGGAAAGAGTGTATACCCCACACTGAGGGCCAAGAAAGCCTCCCTGGAGTAGGTGGTACCAGAATTGCATGGTGAACAACAAATGCAGTAAAGAAATGGGCTGAGCTACCAGACTTCCCATGTGTTTCACCTATATTTAATACTTTATAAAGTTTAATGATGATAATGTGTGTGATGTGGTTTGGATCTGTGTTCCTGCCCAAATCTCAGGCTGAATGGTAATACCCAGTATTAGAGGTGGGGCCTGGTGGGAGGTGATTGGATCATGGGGGTAAGCTCATCATGAATGGTTTAGCACCATCCCCTTGATACTGTCCTTGCAATAGTGAGTGACTTCTCATGAGAGCTGGCTGTTTAAGTGTGGCACCTCTCTCTCTCTCTCCTTCCTGCTTTCACCTTGTGAAATGTCTGCCTTCACTTTGCCTTCGGCCATGAATAGAGCTCCTGAGGTGTCCCCAGTAGCAGATGCTGCCATGCTTCCCATACAGCCTGCAGAACCGTGAGCTAATAAAGCCTCTTTTCATACAAATCACCCAGTTTCAGGCATTTCTTCATAGCAATGCAAGAATGGCCTAACACAGCATGTCTTATGATAAAGTAGCACCTAGGATTTTCTCACTGAAATGGCAGTGGTTAGATACTTCCCCTTTTTGTTCACTTTACCATCCTCACTAACAAAACGTGTATTCATTATGACCAGAAAAAGGTATAGAAGGGACCATGCTTACAACATGTAATAGAAGTTATCCAAGAGCACAAAAGAACACACTGAATTTACTGTTCATGCATTTTCTTTCACATACAGTGAGACAGAAGGAGGTCACGAAGTCAGAAAACAAGGATGACCAAAGAAGCAGCTGAGTGTTCTAGAACCAATGACAGAGAAAGGGGGGAAGGAGGAGGAACTTAGGCAGAGAGAAGCTCCCAGCAAACAGAAACAGTCTACGAAGACCAGATAGCAAACAGCATCCAAAGAACAGAAGCACATTTTACTGCACAGTCCATTCCCATTGTCTTGGTGGATCTCCGGGTACCACACTCCATTCTGCTTACACTTGCCACAGAAAGCTCAGGTGACCAAAGTCTCAGAAACACTCCTTACTTGGATTTTTTCTACTTAGTCTTATGGTGTGCCTTCTCAAGCCATGCAAATTCAGGGCCAGACAGTCGTACTGCAGCAATAAATCCTCTTCCTTCATGTCAGCTATTCTTAAAACCATGTTTAGACAAGTCATCCCATCGCTGAAACTAAGAAAGCAACCTGTTACTTTTAATGCCTACTTTGTAGGTGCAAACTGTGTGCAAGGGGAAGGGTATGGTTCTCTTTGATATAAAAATACCTTTGATTTTGCCTTTCCTCCTGTTGAAATCTTGCTTCACCAAAGTCTGTAATACTTTTCCCAGTAACCTGCCACAGGACGACAGCCAAGAACTGAGCGCCTTTTCCAAAACAAGCAGAGCAAGTTAGGCTTGCGTTTTTTCCTGGAAGGGAGTTAGGACATTCACCAATAAAATTAACTTCCGCAAGTAGCATTTTATCCCATTTAATGTAAAAAATATTTGCTAAACACTTAGTATGCACCCTGCCAGGACCTCCCTCCCTCATCTCCAGCACCTTCCTCTTTCTATGTTCTCTCTTGCCTCCTCCCTGCTCCCATTACTTCCATTCACCCGGCTGGGTTTGAGCTCAGCTCCCACTATGCTCTCACCCGCATGGAAAACTAACAAGGCCAATGACTCTGGCTTCACCAACTCCACATTACAAAGGATTTCTAGTAAAAGGATTGCCTTTTCCTGGAAATTAGACTTTCTTTCCATCTGCTCTCTTCCACACATTTCTCCTAGAGAACTTTTCTTCATCTCTCCATAAGCTACCTTTGAAAATAAATGTGTTTTACCTAAC
Organism: Cacajao melanocephalus; assembly: GCA_963573385.1. NCBI lineage: Eukaryota > Metazoa > Chordata > Mammalia > Primates > Pitheciidae > Cacajao > Cacajao melanocephalus. The sequence goes on from CAUYLG010015442.1 coordinate 9,545, forward strand.
CCAGCAACCATTGCCTAGAATGAACACTCTGCAGCTCTCCATCCCAAGCTCTGGGATAGAGGTAAAGATGAAATTAAATCCATACATGAAATCACCATGAATTACAATAAACAAATGTAAACACTGCAATTGCTGTGCCTTGGTTCCCAGTGTTAAGAGAATGCCTGGGGCAGGTGCTTCCAGGGTTGTCACCTCAGTTACTCCTCAAGGTTCTTATGCTAATTGCCTGACTCCATCTCTAAGGGAATTCAGAACAGTAGTCATATGGAAGGATTTTCTAGGCAATATTTACAGCATTCTTATGAACTTTCTTACCAATTTCTACTTCTTTTGTTTCATTGTGTGGAGGGGCTCTGATTACTGGAAACAAAGAAAAGCCTTGCTCATCTTAAAAACAAAAAGAAATATAAATATTAGGAGAGAATTGAATGGTCATCAATATACAGGTTGTATTTTCATATTTCTATTCTATTTCATAACAATGTTTTTCAAATTCTTCTGACAATAACCCATAATGACAAATACATACACACACAAATTAAACAGAAAAGCATTTAAATAAAACTTTCTTTTACTACCTTTGATGCTCTGTAATACTTTTATTCTCTTTGATATCACTAAAACAAATGCTGGTCCAGCCCATAAAACTAATTACATGAAAACTACAATTCTACAGCATAATAATAAGACTACAGGGAAGATTTCAAAAGACCTATGAAAATAGCAAATGCATGAGTCCACAGATTGCTTGCAGTTCTCCACTAGGGTGGCCCATCCTCAGTGAAATCTTCCCCATATGGAATTCTGACTCCTGTGACCAGTGTGGCTGAAAGACAGGCAGTGTTTGCGGAGGGCTGCTGCAATCCTCCATCCCCTGATGCTCATTCATTTAAAGACAGTGTGATTAAGGACCACTGCAGTGGTTGATGTTAAACAGCAACAGACACTGATAGGAGTACAGTCTGGTGATGCTTATTTTACAGTGGTGGAGTACTGAAAAAACTCCAAAACATTTTCTCCAATATTGTTTTGCCCTAAAAGAAACTGTCATACGTCATCTATGTCTGTAGATCAACTTGTGCTAAGGAGACCCCAATTTTTTGTAGACTGATAAGCTATGATTGTGAAGTGTTTCCCTTAAATAGGCTTTTATAAAATTTAAAATAACTTGGAAGAAAACATCTTTAGAATGAAGTGACTGACTCGAGGCCACTGATGATGTTGAAAGTATTGCAAACAAGGATGTAAAACCACTCAACAACATTTATGTACATGATAGTATCCCATCATAAGGCTTCCCATTAAACTTCGAATCCAATGAGTATTAAAGTTGAAATTCTTTTTTATTAATTTGCAGAAATTCTAATTCCAAACTGGGGGAAAAAAAAGTTGGTTTTGCTCTCCAAATAGTTGTAGTGTCATTCAAAAAAAAGTAAGTTAGCATTCAGATTGCTTTATCTTTGGAAAATTAAGTCACAAAGAAGAATAAAGAACAGATGTGGCTTTGAATTACTAATGTAATTTCCCCTGAAATTTGTTAAATCTTGATAGTGTGTTCAGAAAATCTCTTTGCGTCATAGTTGAGAATGTATAAGATAAGACGGAGCAGGAGGAAGTAGAGGGAGGAGGATGAAGTACAAGAAACCCAACCAGAAGGGCACGACTGTTCCCACTTTGGCTTCTTTCCAGTATTCTGTCTCCTTAATGTCGGTAGCTTACCCTTGACCGTGAAGGATCTTGTCGCTGTCACACTATAATTGGCTCCATTTTCATTGTGTATAAATTTACAGGTGTAATCACCTGCGTCCTCAGTCATCACATTATCAATGACCAAAAATGACTTGTGCGCCCTGTACCTTGATCCTTGAAGAGCCTGACAATCCTGAAATAAGAAATTTTCCTTTTTAGTAATTCTCCACTTGTATTTACTTATTTATTTATTCATTTAGAGACGGAATCTTTGTTGTCCAAGCTGGAGTGCAGTGGTGCAATCTGGGCTCACTGCAACCTCTGCCTTCTGGGTTCAAGTGATTCTCATGCCTCAGCCTCCCAAATAGCTGGGATTACAGGTATGCACCACCACGCCCAGCTAATTTTTGTACTTTTTTGGTAGAGATGGGGTTTCATCATGTTGGCCAGGCTGGTCTAAAACTCCTGGCCTCAAGTGATCTGCCTGCTTTGACTTCTCAAAGTGCTGAGATTACGGGAGTAAGCCACTGGGCCCAGCCACTTGTATTTATTTTAACTGTGTAATTTTCATCTATTTCCTCCCCAAATTTCCTCTTACCTTAAACCATTCAAGAGGTGCTGTCCAATTGTAGAGGTCAATTGTAGGACAATGAATTTTGGAATTTTTTTCTGATCCAGATACTGTTGAATACATCAAATAATCTGGAATGTTGCAATCTGGCTGCTTTTTATATATGGTGACATTTGCATATCCAGTCATATTGGATGTTGGACTTTTAAAATAAGTCAGACAATTAAAAGAGTCACTTAGCATTGTGAAATAACTTCACCTAAATTTAGCCTTTACTTGATAATGTTTTTCTTCTTCAAAACCATCAATATACATAATGGTTATTTTCTTATTTAAAAATAAACATTAAAATCTAGAGTTTAAATACTTTTTTGTTACACTTGAGGTAAAAACAGCCCCCATGATAGCCCAACAATGACATCTTCACAATTTGTTCATACACTACATCTGCTGTAATCCTGTAATCCCAGTGTAATAAAGATATTAGTATTTATTGGGTTTACTCTGTACCAGTGACAATCAAGAGCACTTTTCACACATTATCTTAGTTTATTTTCACAATAATGCTTTGAGATGAATTCCATTATTACATTACATGCATTTTACAGGGAAGGAAACTGAAGGGCAGAGAAGTAACTTGCTGGCATCACACAGCTAACTAGAGGCAGGGCATGAATTTGACACTTGTCTAGCCCCAGACCTAGGCCCTTAACTAACACATCCTACCTTTTGATATAATTCATTTGACATTTTGTGTGTGCCAAATACGGTCACAAAATCAAACTTTTTTGTGAACAAGAGTAAGTAATTTGTAGGCACACAATCTCATCAGCCTTCTGTGGCTTAACCTGAAGGTTAAAAGCATTGGTCACTGCCCCTTTTCACCTGCCAGAGGCCCGCTGAGATGGAAAACATCCAGGTTACTATTTTCTGTGCTGGTTTGTTCTTAATTCCAGCCAAACATGAGCAATTACTCTCAGTTATCTTGGTCACTAGAAAAGCTAGGTTTTTCTCTAAGTCAGCTACAAATTAAGCCCTGCAATTATAAATCCAAACAGCTCGAAATGAGCTAGACCTCAAACTGACAGTATCCCTAGAAGTTTATCCAAATCACTTTATAAATTTAACTGTTCCAGAAAGGACTAGGGAAGGAATGAAAGCAAGGGCAGCTCAAAGGATCAACTATTCAAGAAAAGCAAGCAGGATGAAAGAAGATGGGAGCTTTCTGCATAATACCTTCTGACAACGCAGGTATAAATACCAGAATCATCAACTTTGGCTGGTAGAAACTTAAGAAGTTGGCCTGAGGCAAACACATGATTTCTTTCCTGGGTAGGAATACTTTTGTTTGTTTGTGAGTAATACCAATCCACAGTGTAACTAGGTTTTCCTTTTCTAGGACATCTCACAATTAAAGCCTCATTTTCCAGGCCCCACGATTGTTTACCTGCAAATAAAAGATGTAAAGACAATCCTAAAATGACCAAATGAAAAGCTTATAATTCCTATCCTCTCAATATTTTCTTCCAGGATTAAATTTAGAAGCCGGTCATATACTGTGATACTCTGGGAAAAAATAAGTAAATGATTAAGATCTCTTATGAAATGGTAATGTATTAATTTGGAGCTAAATCCCCCACAGTGCTCCAATGGAAAAGCAGCCATATCTACCTAAACAAACTATATGTCAGTCAACAAATACCTACAACACCTCCCATGTGCAGGCACCATGCTAAATTCTGATGCATTTGAATATGTATAGCTAAACTTATGATATATACATTACAAAGAATTTCTTCTGATAGATCTGTAATAAAGAATGGTTGTACAAAAAAATACATTTTTCAGTTTACAATTCAAGTGGAATAATTGGAAGCAAGTCACTTAAAACAAGGTGAATGTTCTTGAAATTATATAATTTATAATAATTTAAGTTATAGTTAAAAGGCAATACTTACTAAACTTCGCTGCTGTGGAAGACATGACAATTGCAAGAACTGCTAAGATCCAAAGCCCCATTCTCTGTTCGTCAATCAAGGTAACTGGTTGTTGAGATTACTCCAGATGAGTCAATGGCATATGACAGTGAAGGTCACCATACATGAGGTTGATGATTCTCCCTAAGACAGTGTTGAGAAGAGTAGCCTGTATCTCAACTGAAAAATAAATTAGACAAAATCATAAACAGAATTTTTATCAACCATGACTTTTACTTTCTCAACACCACCCAGGAGAATGAATTAATCGACATGTATTTATTAAGTGCAAATAGATTTCACAGCAGGTTTCAGACATGCAGCATTGGATTTATTCTTACGGAAGCTTTAGGTCATATAGCTCTCGCAGGGATCATGCTATTTGACAATTATCATGCTACTTCACAGTTATATTTTACCAGTCTCATGAGAACGTCCTGAAAGAAACTAAGAAGGAAGGAATATGAGTTGCTATTTTTGAAAAATAAAATTCAGTAGACTTTAGAAAATACATTGTATCATGTGAAACCACAGACATTCACACAGGCTGGGGGCAGCATGCTCATATAAATAGCTCTCAAACAGACACATGTTCAAGCAGTCATCACAAAACAGCTAAGCAGTAGCAAAGTCAGAACTAGACTAAAGCATTAGCCAATTAATTGCCCTATTCTCAACCCGAACCCTCAAACATGTGTTCCTACCTCAGCTTGTTTCCAGGAGTCACCAAATGCTTTCTAAAAATAGTTGAAGGTCTGTGAATAATAATAAATACATTTATTTTTTCTTTCAGAAAAAGAATCATTTACTATATTACTTGTTTTCTTGAAATATCAGGGGAGGAATAGAACCAACATATAATTTATGAACATAAGAATAAACACAATCATGAATTACAAAGACTTTCCTTATTACAAATTTTAGATAACGAATTGATGCTTACCCAAACTGAAAGACAGAGGGGATGAACTTGGAGTCAGTGACGGAGCTAAGTGTAGTCTCCATCCAGCCTTTGTAGGTCCCTCCTCATAGACTACCCACTGTCTTTTATTTTAAAGGGGAGATACTCAAAGACATCCTGTAATTTGCCACTCCACCCATCCTAAAATTTGATTTATAGCCAAATCCATGACTTGTTCTAAAATGCTGATGCATCATGTACTAAGAATTCTTGATGTTGACAAATAAATATTTAAACATAAAAACAACATTGAGTAATGCCTTAACAGGAAATAATTGAATCATTTCCTCCCATTTTAGCATCAGTTTCAGGCTGAATCATAAATAATGCTTATTGCCTGTGCCCTGATATTAGGACACTTTCAGCTCTAAATGTTCTTGACATCAGGGGCTGGAGGCTGCCTTTCCAGATGTTCCTTGATAACTCATTTGGTAGACACCACTCAGGAAAGCTCTGCCAGCCTCGGCAGCGTTGGTGCCAGGAGTTTCAAAAGCAAAGGTCGGGGAGAGGCAATATGAAGTAAGAATCACTTTCTGGAACTTAAAAATGCTCTGTCTAGGGTCCAGAATGTGAATTCATCCCAACCCGTAACAGTTCCAGCTCCTTAGATTTAAAACACAGTAGGGCTTTCAGCCTGGATGAAAAAAAAAAAAAGGTTTTTCTAGAGAGCAGAGAAAGAGAAGTAGGCTGAGACTAAGAAGCTTCCCTCAAGGGGAATGATGATGAAGGAGCCTCAATTCTTGGGCTCCATGTACAACAAATTTCAAAAGCAAAATTTGATTTTAGCTATGCGTAGTTGTGATGACCTTATCATGAGTAAAGTCAACCTTTTAAATGACGTTTAAAGTCATCACATCTCAGAAGGATTCAGGAACTAACTTCGAACCAATATAATAATATAATGTTAACAGCTAACCTTTCTTTAGAATGTCCTCTATGCCAGGCATAGTCTAAGTGATTACATACATTAATTCTTTCATTCTCACAATCACCCAATGAGGCAGGTGCTTTTATTATGATGCCCATTTTACCGACAAGGACACTGAGGCACAGAGAGATTAAGCAACTTGCCCGTGTCCCTTTACATTAAGAGGCAAAGTCAAAATTTGAACCCAAGAAGGCTGGCTCTGAAGACTAGACTAATCACAGACTCCAACTGCCGCTGCTTGTGGAAGGTCAGGAAAGGAGGTGCTGCAAAAGCGGGGGTTCTCAGTACATTTTTTGAGCCAGCATCTTTGCTCCCCACAGGGTCTGGAACCACTCTTGAACCTCTTATCTGTCAGAGGTTTAGTAAGCCTCTGGGTGTGTGTAGCGGCTCTGAGAGGAAGAGATATACAGTCCTTTGACCACTGGGAGATTGATCCTGAGATGTTTGCTGTAAATTAGAGGAATTAGGTCTGCACATTGTTATTCTTGACCTACTTGTGAAAGTCCATTTTATCAAGATCTTATTGCAGTTTTGGCACGAGATGACAGCCAGTAGCCAGCGAGTCTGCAACGCTGCCTGCGGTTCCCTAAGGGCTGCATAGGGTTTCTTCAATAAAATAACACCAACTCAGAATTGTTTTACATCTGGTATCCCAAAACATCTTTTTAAAACATGTATTAAGTGTGAGCATTCATTCATTAAACTAGGTCACATGAGCATTGGTTTCTCTGTGTTAAAAATAAGGCTTCAGTCAATTTTAACATCATAATGATGAAATTTTGCAGGAGTATTTATTAAAGTCAAACTATTCCTGTAAAATAGTTGTCATTCCTTTGATAATTAAGACCTTTCATTCAAAGTGCAATAGTATGTGGTACTTGTCATCGACATCACTCATATTTTAGAGATACAAATAAAAACCCAAGGATAAGACTGGTTAAGTAATTTGAGCAAGTTCACCCAGTTGCAGCAGGGATTGAAACCAGACTTTTGAACTTCAAAGCCAAGGTTATTTTTTCCCCTAATGTCAACTAAAAAAGAAAACATTCTCTATACCAGAGATTAGAGTGGTAAAGCTGGTTGTTAAAATAAGCTAGTCTATAATTTCTTCTTTGAAAAGAACTAGATCACTTTGGCTTCTCACTACTCAGCCACCATCCGACATAACAGAGAGTAGCAATTTAAGAAACTGCAGAAAGGCAAGGACTTCTAATAAATGAATAAAGCAAGAGATTTTATGCTCCCATACATTTCTGCCAACTTAATCAGAAATCTTCCAGTGTCTGCTTGTTCCTCTGGCAAAAATCCTTTTGTAGACATCTCAAAACTACACTCCCTTTTGCAGATCAATCTCATGGAATCCAACCTCATTTACCTGGGTTTTTCTTAATTTTGTTACAGTTTTGAAATCTATATGTGCGTATTTATAACCTACTTCTCTGACATATCCACTAAAAAAACAAAAAACTAAAGAACAAACAAAACCTTGTGATTTGAGGGTGGAAGCTAGCTGCTGGCCTGTGGAGTGTGACACTCAAATACTTTCTAACTTAGAAGGTATTTTTGAAGACTTCTTCATTTGACTTAGTCAGCTATCACACCCAAATGTAAAATGTCAATACCCTAATACACTCCAGAGCTATTCATGTGTGACCTGTTCTTACTGTAAACCAGTGGCAAAAGCCAGGAAATTTGGTCACATTGTCTTGTATGAATTTTAGTGAGTCAGGCTCTCATTCAGAAACTCTCAAAATAAGCAAGGGGTGGATTTTTTTCCCCTGATTTCGTTAGAGGACATCTGGGTGCCATTTTTATTCTTTTTATTTTTTTCTTGATGAAAATGTTTACGGGACCTGCAGTGGACGGGGCAGAACTGGAATGGTCCTAGGTGGCCTGGCCGGGGCCTCTGGATAATGTGCTGCCCCCCGCTCCTGGGTCCATTATCTGTGTCACCTTGGGCAAGGTGCTTGTCTCTGGGATCCTTCTTGGCCACACTCCAAACTGTAGGCCTACTCAAGGCTCCACTCCTTCCCTCCAAACTCCTTACTTCTTCACTCAATCCTCCCCTCCAAAAATTAGAAGACCACTCTGAATGGTTATTATTAAAAACTCAAAAAACAGCAGATATTGGCACGGATGTGGAGAAAAGGGAATGCTTATACATTGTTGCTGGGAACGTCAATTAGTTCAATCTCTATGGAAAACAGTATGATGACTTCTCAATGAACCAAAAATAGAACTACCACTCAACCCAACAATCCCACTACTTCTCTAAGGGAAAAAAAAAATGTTATATAAAAAAGACACCTCTCCACCTCTACTAGTATGTGCATTGCATCACTCTTCACAATAGCAAAGTCATGGAACCAACTTACATGTCCATCAATGGTTGACTGGATAAAGAAAAGGTGGTGCCTATTTCCCACAGATTACTATGTAGCCACAAAAAGAGTGAGATTATGTCCTTTGCCACAAGGATGGAGCTGGAGACCATTATTCTAAGTGAACCAATTACATGTTCTCACTTATATATGGTGGCTAAACAATGGGTACGCATGGACATAAAGATGGAAATAATAGAGACTGGGGACTCCAAAAGTGGGGAGGGTAGGAGGTGAGGAATGAAAAATTGCCTACTGGGTACAATATTCACTATTTGGGTAAGCCCAGTCCCCACCAGTATGCAATATACCTGTGTACCAAACAAGTATATGTACCCTAGAATCTAAAATTAAAAAAAAAGAAGAAGAAGAAGAAACCAGAGTATATTTAAGGACCAAGTGGAATTAACAAAACTTCATGTGTTCAGAACAGAACTTCTGATCTCCTCCAGCCTCCTTGCCTCCCTTGCCCCTAAGAAAAACCAGTGTCTCCCACTTTCTTCTTATCTCAATGTTGACAACTCCTTCCTGAATGTTGGCTCAGATCAAGACTCCATTTATTATTGACTCTTCTCTTCCTCACATATTGCACATGCAATCCATCAGGACAATCTATGTTTTCATCTTCAAAGGGCATCCTACCTGCAACTACATCTCTCCATTATTATGGCCACCATCCTTGCCCAAGCCATCACGGTCTCTCACTTGGATTTTAATAACTGCTTCTAATTTGCTGTCCCTGCTTCCACTTTCAGTTCCTAAAACAGATACTCTGGAGATTCTGTTAGAACTTAAGTTAAATCAAATAGGCCTCCAAAGTCTTCCATCTCTCCCATAGGAAATGCCAACACTGTAGAGTAGCTGAGAGGTCCCCCACAATGGAATACCACTAATCACCTCTCTGTCCTCCAACCCTGTGTCTTCCTTGCTGTTCCTTGAAGGCACCAGGCAGACATTGTTCCTTCTGCTTGGACAGCTTCTTCCTGTTACTCACAGAGCTAACTTACCTCCTCCAAGTGGGCAGTCGGATTGTACATTCTCAATGAGACTTAGCCTGACTACTACTTACTTTTCTTTTTTTTTTTTTTTTTTTTTTTGCTTCTCATTTTTTAAAATTGAGCTGAAATTTACATAACATAAAATTAGCTAATTCAAAGTGCACAATTTAGTGGCATTCAGTACATTCCCAATGTGATACAACCACTACATTTTCGATATAACCCCACACCTATTAATGTAAAGTCCCCATTCTTCCTCTTCCACCATAAACCCATAGCCTCCACTACTTTGCTTTCTGTCTCTATAGATTTATCTAGTCTGAATATTTCCTATAAATGCAATCATACGATAAATGCCCTTTGGGACTGCCTTATATAACTTAGCATAATGTTCCCAACTTTTGTTCATATTGTAGATGGGATCTGTACTTTATTGCTTCTAATGGTTGAATAATATTCCACTGTCTGTACATACCGCACTTTGTTTATTCATTCATCCCTTGATGGACAACTGGGCTGCTTCTAGCTATTGACTATTTTGAACAATGCTGCTGTTGGTGTTCAAGTATTTGTTTGAGTCCCTGACCAATCAATTTTGAATTGCAATGTCTCCTCTCCCCTTCCCCATCTCCTTAACTTGCTCCAATCTTTTTAAGGCATTCATCACTGCCTAACATTCTAGTTGTGCATCATGTTTATTATTTTGTTTTACCATTGGAATATGAGCTCTAGAGGGCAAGATTATTTTTGTGAGTTTTGTCTATTGATACAGCTCATGTACCTGGAAGGGCACAAAGTAGGTGCTCAGAAATATTTATTTATTATTAGTAGTATTATTATTATTTCTGAGGCAAGGTCTCACTTTGTTGCCCAGGCTGGAGTGCAGTGGTGTGATCATGGCTCACTGCAGCCTCCACCTCCCAAGCTAAGGTGATCCTCCCAACTTAGCCTCCAGAGTAGCTGGGACCACATGAGCACACCACCATGCCCAGCTAATTTTTGTATTTTTTGTAGAGACGGGGTTTCACCATGTTGCTCAGGCTGGTATCAAACATCTGGGCTGAAGGGATTCACCCACCTTGACCTCCCAAAGTGCTGGGATCACAGGCCTGAGCCACCGTGCCCAGCCTCAGAAATGTTTATTAAATGAACCAGTACAAATGACCAGGGGGTAGAATTTAGGATCCGAGAAATAAAGCTTTTGGTATCTGGATCTGAACAAAAGTGGTCTACCTTTTACCGTGCTCTTACATCTCTACCTTGAACCTCTGCCTTATTCCTTTTCTCTCATGGGAAGATGAGACCTGAGTCTCCCTTGGGAGGTCCCATGGGAACTCCTGGGCTAAGAAGAGATGGAGCACTGACAGCCAGAAGAAGTTCTGTTGACTGCAGACACAGAGGAAAAAGAAATGGGCTGGCAGCCATGTGAAAAACAGCCAGCAGGCTTAACAGTTTGCACATGTGAAATGACTAAATCATCACTAAAATCCCTTGAAGATGAATAGTTTAGGCCATTGTATGATTTTTTATATACTAATCACACAGACTCTTGCTGTGGTCTGCATTTGTTATCCTTTACCTAGTTCACATACATCTTCTTTTGTCCTGAGGTCAGTGTAACCTTATTTTCACAGCAGCAGAATCAGCTTCTAAAGCTTCAATGGAAATCTAAAATATACATGGAAAATTAAAGTACTGGGAGTACCCAAGACATGGTTAAAGAATAAGAACAAAGCAGAGAACTTACACAACCTGACCTTAAGACTTAATATTAATCTTAAGGTCAATTAAGACTTAATGTAAGTCTTCCTCTTCCACCACAAACCCATAGCCACTACCAATCTGCTTCTGTTTCTATGGATCTATCTATTTTGAATATTTCCTATAAATGGAATCATACAGTAAGTATGAAAACACCACTGTTTTCATTATTGTAGCTTTAAGACTTAATATAAGACTTATAATAGTGAAAACAGTATGGTATGGGCATAAAGATAGACATATTGATCAAAGGATCAGAAGAGAGAATCCGGAAGTAGACTCAAGAATATATAGTCAATTGATGTTTGATGAAAGTGTCAACATAAGTTTATGGTGAAAAACACTATCTCCAACACATAATGATGGAAAAATTGACTGTCTATATGAAAAAGCTCTACCTCACATTATACACAAAAATAAAATAAAAATGGATTATATCACATAGCAGAAAATCTTAAACTTGAAGTAGAAACACATTTTCTAAATGGATACAAAAATCACTAATCATGAAAGAAAAATAAATGGTAGCTTGGACTTCATTAAAGTTAGAAACTTCTCTTCTTCAAAGACATCATTAGAATTTGAATAGACTAAGCCACAGAGTCAGACAAAATACTCATAATTTGCACATCAGATGAAAGACTTTTATCTATACTTCATAAATAACTCTTATAAGTTCATATGAAAAAGATAAAATAGCCCAATTTTTTAAATAAGGAAAAGACTTGAACTGATATTTCACAAAAGAAAATATACCAATGTTGAATAAGTACAGGACAAATGTGTGCAAAGTTACTAGTTATTAGAGAAATGTAAACAATTAAAATCATGATGAGATTCTATTTCATAGATAATAAAAAGACTGACAATATCATATTTTGGCAAGGATGTGGTACACCTAGAACTCTTACGCATCACTGATAGGAGCATGAAATTATACAATGACTTTGGAACATAGTTGGGCAGTTTCTGATTGCACACTTGTGTTACGCTCCAGAAATTCTTCCACTGGGGATTTAAATAAAAACTTATACATACAAAGAGACTTGTACACAAATGTTCATAGCAGTTCTATTTATATAGCCAAATACTGGAAACAATACCAATGACCATCAGCACGTATATGGCTAAACTAGTCTATATTCATACAACAGAATACTACTCAGCAAAAAAAAGAACTACTGATTCACAAAATATAAATGAATTTTAGAAACATAATGAATGAAAGAAGAAAGTTTTAAAAGAATGCATGCTATATGGTCCCATTTATATAATGTTCCCAAACTGCAAGGCCAGTGAGTGGGTGCCTAGAATGGAAGATGAAGGGTGGCAATTACCTATAAAGGAGGATGAGAAAGATGTGTGGAATCTGTCAATTGAGATGATGGTTTCAGAGGTGCTATGTTTGGATATTTATACCCTCCCCACCTCATGTTGAAATTGGATCCCCAATATTGAAGGTGGGGCTTAAGGGCGAGTGTTTGGGTCATGGGATGGATCCCTCATGAGTAGATGAACGCCCTCTCTCAATCCCCTCCCTTGGGGGTGAGTGAGTTCTCACTCTACTAATTCTGATTGGAGCTTGTTGTTAAAAATAATTTGGCACTCCCCCACCCCCTGCTTCTTCTCACCCGTGTAATCTCTGCACACACCAGCTCCCTTTCATCTTCCTCCAGGATTGGAAGCAGCCTGAGGCCCTCACCAGATGCAGATGCTCAGTCTTGAACTTTGCGGCCATTAAAATCATGAGCCAAATAAACTTTTTCTTAATAAATTATCCAGTCTCAGGTATTATTTTATAACAGTACAAAACAAACTAAGACAATAGGGTATACATGTATCAAAACTTATTGAACTTTACACTTAAAAATGTGTGTATTTTAATGTATATAAATTATATATCAATAAGATAATGAATAAAACACAAGAAAAAAGTTAAAGAACATCTACTGTATGACTCGATAACTCCCCCATTAGAATTTACCCAAGGTAATTAAAAAACATATCCACAAAATACTTGTAAAGGAACGTTCATAAATGCCATATTCATAATACCAAAAATTAAAATTAATCCAAATGTCTAGCAACAGGAGAATAGTAAACTACTAGGCAATGAAAAGGAAGGAAATACTGATATAACCACAGGATGACTCTCAAAAACAGCATGTTCTGCAACTCTGAGTTTGTTTTGAAACAAAAACATAAATAATTAAAGCCTTGCTCCCAAAAAATTATGCTAAGCAAAAGAAAGTAAACACAGAAGGCTACATATTACATATCATACCTATAGGAAGTCCAACAATAGGCAAATTATAATCAATCATGCTGGAAACCAGAGAATATGTGGAAATTTAACTGGAAAGGAGTGAGGGCAACTCTCTGGGAAGAAGAAATGCTTTCTGTGCTGTTGGGATGGTGATTACATGGTGAATATGACTGCTGAATGTCATTCAAATGAACACGTAAGACTGATGTTTTTAATTGAATATTAGTTGTTTCTCCACAAGTAAAGTAAAAGAAAAGAGTAGAAAACCATGTTTTCGCATTATGTAGTAGAAAGAACCCTGTATGGAAGTCGGGAGACCCAGATTCATTTCTGGGATCTTTCACACCAAGATAAATCTCCACTGGAGATCTTGCCAATATTTTATCGTCAAGCTCCTCATAAACCATCTGTAGAGGAAATGGTTCCTTTTCAAAAATTATTCATAGAACAAGTTGTCCTGCGAAGAATTCTGGTTTACTATCATCTCTCCCTCAAAACTTTTAGATACGTTTCCCGTCTGAACTCATTTCCACTTTTCCATGTAAGATTAAGGGCAATGGGACAGGCAACGCAAAAGCGTGGAGGACAGCCAGAAAGACAGCACTGTGGAATGTGAGCAGCTGAAGGCCTGAAGAGCAAAGGCAGGTTTTCCAAAGAAGAAGGAATTCTGCCTCAAGACTGCAACACAGAAATCCCGCCTGAAATTCCAGCTGGCTGCCCTGTGGAATTCAGAATCAAGACTGCAACACCAACTCGTATCTGAATTTCCAGTCTGCCAGCCTGCCTTACAGTTAGATGGCCAAGCCCCACAATCTCATGAGTGAGCTTCTTAAAATAGATAGATAGATTATAGATAGATTAGATAGATACATAGCTACATAGATAATCTCCTACTAGCTCTGTTTCTCTGGAGAACTAAGATAGCCTGTATCAATGATAAGACTAACCAGACTAGAGTTATTTGACTCCGGAGTGTTTTGAACGTCACCGTGCTGAACCACACAGTAATTGTTTACCTTGGCCGCTTAAGAATGATTGCGTTTTCCTCTTAATCACTATTGTCTCAAATTTGCCATGTGTTGGTGATATTTCTGTGAAACAGTTTCACTTGTGTTTTCTACAGTTTCCTTTTCTTGGAAGTTGCAAAGAGGGGTGGATTTGTGACTCCTTGATGATTTAGACTGGTTTGAGAGAGAGAGATTGGTTCATCCATCACCCGTGTGTTTCCTCTAGTAAATTCATGTTTGCAGCCTTAAATGTAGATGCATCAAGTAGTTATTCTGACCAGATAATAGGAGGGACAGGAGCAGTGGCTACAGACTCATCGGTGGTAAGGATGTCAGTGTTCTAACATCTAACATGGCTGTACATAGCAACGCTGCATCAACTGGGCTTAGGAAAGCAAAATACTGAACCCAGACAGCCAGTGAGGGCTGTTCTGTTCGTGCCAATCACTGTTACAGATACTGGGAATATAGCAGTGCACCACAAAGAACAAAGGAAAACAAAAAACACCTGCCCTTGTGGAATTTATGTCCACAAGGAGAAGGACAATAAGTAACATAAAGAAATAAAAAGTAGTTATAAAGGATTTTAGAGTGTGATACACTTAAGGAAAAAAATAAAGCAGGAGAGAGAACTCAGGGGAGTTGGAGGAGAACAATTTTAGGCCAGATGACCTGGGAAGGCCAACTAGGAAGGAGACATTTAACAAACAGCCCAGGTAGAAGGGGCAGGCAGCATGAAAGCCCAGCCATGGAGGCATGCCCGGTGTGTCTGAGGGCCAGCAGGGAGGCCACACTGCCCAAAAGGCGTGAGGAACTCCACAGCAGTCAGAGATGGCTGGAGAGGGGTAGAAACCAGATTGTGAGTGAGTCATCCTGAGCCACTTGGCTTTTATTCAACATGCAGTGAAGACCACTGGAGTGTTTCAAGCCGAGGAGTGACATGACCTCTAACTTGACGTAGGCTTTAAACACTCTGAGTGTGAAAATACTTTTTTTTTTTGAGATGGAGTTTCACTCTTGTTGCTCAGGCTGGAGTGCAATGGCATGATCTCAGCTCACTGAACCTCCATCTTCCAGGTTCAAGCAATTCTCCTTCCTCAGCCTCCCAAGTAGCTGGGATTACAGGCATGTGCCACCATGCCCAGCTAATTTTTTGTATTTCTAATAGAGATGAGGTTTCACCATGTTGGCCAGACTGGTTTCGAACTCCTGATGTCAAGTGATCCACCCTACTTGGCCTCCCAAATTGCTGGGATTACAGGCGTAAGCCACCTCACCCCACCAAAAATACTCTTAAGAATGGCAAGGGATGAGACATCCCAGTGAGACAGAGATAGTGGCTAGGACAAGGGTGGGGAAGTGCGGGTCATGAGACGTGGTTGGGATGCAGACATATTTTGAGGGTAGAGTTAGTAGGACTTCTTGATGGACAGGACAGGAGAGCAATCAAAAGAGAACTTTGAGGTTTAGGGCCCTGAGTGACTGGTCAAATAGGGTTGCTAATTACCGAATGAGAAAATGGCTGGTGGAATGGGTTTTAGAGTAGGGTTACACTAGTTTTGGACATATTCAGCTTGATACCTCATTAAACATAAAACTGGAGTTGTGAACTCATTGGTAGGATGGATGTTTGCTTCTAAAATTCAAAAGGCATATTGGGCTACAGATATAATTTTGGGATACTTGGGATACATCAGTGTATAGATGAAATTAAACCCATGAGACTAGAGATCTTCAAAAGAGTGGAAGTAGCTAGGCCATGAGGGCATGATAGAGCAACTTCTGATTTTCACTGTAAAACATCCCAGAGAATAGGTGTTCGTCCTTCCCTGAAGGATGGATTGGGATCTCTGCACACAACACTGCAAAAGTGGTGAGTATCTGGCATGAAGTGACCCTGATTTCTGACCCAGGCCAGCTGCACTGTCCCCACCACCTTAAAAATGACACGAGTAAACACACACCAAAGCTGTGCGATAAGGCACTGTATAGGCAACAGTTTTTTGCTTTTTTCCCCCACCGTGGGGTAAAGGAAAATTATGTAGGACAAAACCCAACCCACTGACATTAAGATATTTTTGTTTTGAAGATCTTCTTACAGTTTATTAAAAGGTAACAGAAAGAGAATAAAGAACAAAGCAAAAGAAAGGGCCAGGCGTGATGGTTCATGCCGTATTCCTGGCACTTTGAGAGGCTGAAGTGGGAGGCCTGCTATAGCCCAGGAGTTCAAGACTAGCCTGGGAAACATCGTGAGACCCCATCTCTACAAAAAAATTAAAATTTAGTCTGGCATGGTGGTACATGCCTGTGGTCCCAGCTACTTGGGAGGCTGAGGCAGGAGGATTTCTTGAGCCTGGGAGGTTGAGGATGCAATAAGCAATGATCATGTCACTGCACTCCAGCCAAGATGACGGAGTGAGATCTTGTCTCAAAAAATAAAAAAATAATAAAAAATGAAAGGAAGGAAGGAAGGAAGGAGGGAAGGAGGGAAGGAAAGAGGGAAGGAATGGAAAAGAAAGGAAAGGAAAGGAAGATAAAAAAGATACTGGCTACAAAATGCAGAAATCCTACAAGTACCTAGCATACTAGCTTACTCTAAGAGGGTGGTTAATAAATATTTGGTAATTGTTTGAAGAACACATCCCATAAATCCACACCTACATGTATATTTTATCCCCTCATCAAAGGTATTCAAGCGTGAAGGCTAATATTTACTTTCATTTTGTTGCACCTCCCTTTCCTTTCTGTTTCTCTTCTGTGACTGCATTGGATAACAATTATTCTCATTGACAATGTTTGTATCTAAAAAAATTGTTCTGTCAAAGCAAGAGTTGAATCATAACTAACAGAGGCAGTTGGGTATCCGTCACTAGCAAGGGGAGAGAGATATATTTGTGATTATACAACATCTGTGTTTTCAAAATGTTCTATGGGCAGTCACTTCAGGAAATTTTAATTGACTCATTTTTAAAAATGTGTAAGAAATGTACAGCCAAACACATTGCAATAAATTCTATTCCCAAAGGACCTTTGAAACTTTTTAATAAGCAGTTACTGCTAACCACCAGGAAGCTATAGCCTGCTGAGATTTCTGAGCGGATTTACTTCTTTTTTAACTCTTTTATCTTAGAACCTCTTTTTTCTTTTTCTTATTTTTCTTTGTTTGTTTTGTTTTTTTGTTTGTTTTGCAATAACATTATAAAATTTGAATCTACTTTGGAAACATTGCATGACTTGTTTCTTTAAATTTTAATTTTGTTAATAATTAGTTTCCATTATGATTTTTTAATGCGGTTGTTGATATCACCAATTACCACCATGTTGCTTAGGAATCCTCAGTCCTGCATCTTCCCCTTACCTTGAACTATAAGCAGCCTTTGTCAAAGCGGAGCAATTTCTCCAGCATCTTTCTTCAAAACCCACAGGCTACTGCTTCGCATGTCCTCTTCTCCCCACCACCTGAAGTTTCAGTCCTTGAAGTACTTTTCTTCTCTGTCCACCCTGACCCCCACATGATATCACCCAGTTAACTGGTTTGAAACACCATCTCGACGCTGATTACACTCTTGCAGTTATACCTGCCAGCCACACTTTTTCCCTGACCTTCAGGTTCACATATCCACCTGCTGACTGAACATCTTCACTTGTCTATATTCCAGACATCACAAAATTAATCTGTCAAGAATTCATCCCTGTTCTTCCTCCCAAAACCTCCTCCTTCAACCATCCTTCTTATCTTGGTTGATGACAACTTCATCTTTTTTCAGCTGCACAGATCAAAATCCTTGGAGGCATCCTTATACCTCTCTTTCTCCAGCACATCACTCTCAATATACTAGTTAATCCCAGTGAACCTACTTTCCAAAGATAGCCAGAACTCAGCCATGTGACCACTTCTTATGGCCATCTCTGCTGATCCAAGCCACCACCATCTTTTGCCTGGGTTATTGCACTAACCTTTACACTGGACTTTTTTGTCCTTCCCTTGTCCCCTATAATTGATTTTCAAAGCAGAAGCCAGAGTGATCCTTTCAAATTACTCCTCTCCTCAAACTTCTGTTTACCCAATAAAATCCAAATTGCTTGCAAGGGACAAGAAGATCCTCTGGGGTCTGCCCAGAGGCAGACCCCCCACTTCTCTGTTTTACATCCTGCTACACCCCAAACTTAACTCCCCAATGCGTGTACTTCTGTCCTTCCTGTTGCTTGACCTCCTGAGCCTGCCCCCACAGCAGGGTGTTGTACCAGCTGTTTTCCCTCTCTTGGGTTTTTTCTTCCAGGTGTCTGTGCAACTCACTCCCTCACCTCCTTCTAGTCCTGTCACTTTCTTAATGAGGTCTATCCTCCTCACCCTTTGAGCAACTAACACTGTACTCTCAATATTCCTAACTCTGCTTGATTTTTTCCTCCATGGCATTTATAACTTGCAGCATACGGAATACTTGACTTAAGCATCATATATATTTTCCATTTTGCTCCTTTATGTCTCCCCTAGGAGATCCTCAATATATACATGTTGAATTTTAAAATATGTATGGCCTGTGGTTAAGTTTATATGAGGATTGAGTTTCTCTCCAAATGCATGTTTACTGAAATCAAATCCTTTTTTATTTTTATAAATAGACATGATAAATTGATTAAAATAAGTTAAAAATCTACGAGGTAATTTACATACTGAGTTTGTTGTCATTTTATGTGAAAAAAAACAAATCACAAAATTGTATTTACTCATTAACTACCACTTTGTAAAGCTATACATAGGAGAAAGTCTAATAAGAAACAGAACATTAATCAGGTTTGTTATATTAAAGGAGTGAGTTTATAAATTATATTTTTTATTATTCTTAAACTATAACAGTATAATATTGTTTGAGTAATTACAGTGCATTTTAAAATGTATTTCGCTGAAACATTTTAATTTTAAAGAAATTGCTCTGATTTTAAAATATTGCCCTTATAAGCAGCTAAGTGTACATCAAAACATCATTCAATGGGAAATAATAAAAGAAGACATGTAAATAATACAAGTACTCAAAGAGTTGTACAATTTCAGAATGCTTTGAATCAATCAGATTTCTAAGTTGATCCGTCATTATACAGGAAGTTTGACACTCAATCAAAGCCAACCTTGCCAATTACAAAGAACTCTTCTTTGGAATTTTGGTTTCTAGGGATCACACTTTTTGGAACATATTATTTTGTCTTTTAAGTAGTCTGTATCTACTACTAATTGAGTACAATTTAAAAAATTGAGTACAATTTTTTAGGAAATTGTACAATTTTTTAGGTAATTCTACATAATTTTTACATAATTTTAGATAGATCTTCATGTAATTATGAAATACTTTTGGTTGAAAATAGGCTGTATTGGATGATTTGATTGCTTTGTTATAAAAATTAAACTCCCAGCTCTCTTCCAAGCTGCTGCAAGATGAAACTCCTTTCCTTATTTACCTTGTTCTCTCCTTCTCTGAAGAAGGAAATTCTACTACAGGACTCAGGAACCTGAGCAGCTGTGTTACTCATTTCAGATCCTTGGTCATTCTAGGCTTTCTCAGGTTTACCAAGGGAATATCTATGCCCACCAGATTACATAAAAAGTATGAGATGAGGTTTGGGAAATAGGATAAAGATTTATGAAGTGGAATTCGGAATGTGGTTTACGGAAAGATTTAAGGTAAGTGAGCATATCTCAGCTCAGGAACAGACACGTCTTAGCAGGACTCCTCCTAACAAACAAATCTTATTTCCGTTTTCTTCCCTTTAGTCTGTGCTCAAGACTTGATTAACTGACTGCAGAAACATGCCAGAGACAATCAAATTCTTTTTTGTGTAAACAGATTTAAGAATGCTTTCATCACGATGGTGGAACTAGAAATCAGAAGTGGCTGAATTAGCCCTGGATCTGACCCAGCAGCTGGAGGCACAAACCATCACCGGCATATTTAGAGGATGCGGAGGATGAAAGTGGCAACAAACAGCCCAAAGACAGAGAAAATGGAAAAACTGAAAGGAGCAACGTTTACGTTAGACCTCTAATTTCCTGAAAATACTCCCTTAATGAAAGGAGGAGCCAAATTCACTTTAAGTGATTCGTTTGGTTGCTATGATTGAGGAATGCGTTAGTTTCAAAAAGCTTAATGTAGATTATATTTTGAAAAAGCTATTCACTTTGCATGGGGGCTAGTTTTCTAGAGAATTCCTCCAATGTGTGATTTTTCTGGTGTCTTGCGAGTTGGTGTGTACATTTGTGATGATCTGCCACAGACCTGTCAGGGAGCACAAAGCAGCTCAAATTTCCAGAAACCACTACTTAAGAAAAAAAGTTGAAATGAAAATAAAGCAATTTTGAACATTACAACCCCAAATCTAACAAGGTTTTGCTCAAGAAGAGAAAAATGATGAGGGAATTCCTCACTAAAGTCATGGTCTTTACCCATCAGCTCACCGTTCCTAAAGAGTGAAATCCAAGAAAACTTGTCCTGAACATGGGGATCAAGAGACTCTGATTCTCTTTGTAGTTTGAGGTCTCTGCTCAGATAGTGAATCAAAGACATTCAGGTATAGTGTGGGGTTCTTTCAGCCAAGCTTGCAGAAAATGGTAGATGTTATTTTCTGATTACAAGGCCCCAGGGTGAAGAGGACTTAACAGAAATGCTGACTGGTCCTGCGGGTGGGTAGGGAAAGTGTGGATTGGGGAGAGTGACCAGCAACCCCAGGGGCATCCACATTCCTTTTTCCCACGCATACACCCCCATTCAGGGAGCCTCAGCTGGGTGGCAGTGGGTCTGAGAGGGCAGAGGCTCGGTAACTCGGCCCTCAGACACTCCATCACACTTTGACTGCACCTCCTGAGAGGAAGGCGTAGGAAGCATGGAATCCTAATTAGGGAAAAAACATCAGACTGGTCAGACTGGCAGTACCAGGGGAAAGCAAAGAGAGGAAGAAGATAGACTGTAAGTCTGCCTTTCTTCATGGCCCGGGACACATAGCCCTTATGAGCAAATAACTCACAATCTTCCTGCACCCAACTATCTCCAGAGACCTGCAAGTTAGCCCACTACAACCTTGGCATTATCAGTACTGCAACATAGCACCCTGGAGCCCAGGGACTATCCTGTAAAGACCCAGCAAGCCTTTGTTTTTTTGTAATCAGCTCCTCTCTGGCTGTGCTGCCCGTTGCAACTTTGTATTTTCATACTTTCTCTAATAAATCTGCCTTTCTTTATCTACAACTGTCTTAGTAAATTCTTCACCTCTGTACCACCAGCTCAGATAGTTGTCACTCACCTGTGGCAGGGAAGTCTTTGTTCCAATCATAGAATTGGCTCAAAATTGGCCCCTGATATCCTCACTTAAGTCATATTTAACTAAATTGTCACAAGACAAAAGCAGTTTTAGATAGGATCTGCAGTTGTTGAAATTCAAGACTACTCACCCATCTGAGAAGTTATCAGTTCTTCTCTAAATCTCACTTACATCTTGGTGGACACCATCTTTATTGGGTGTTTTTCCATCAGCACAGCATCCCCTTCTACCCGGGCCTCAGTCACACCCGACACCAGAGCCAATCCCACAGACTCAGCTCAGCCACACACATGCCCATGTTTAGTCTTGCTGTAGGGAGCCCAGGGCCCTCACCAGCACTGGCTGGACATACAGAATTGGAGTCCTCAAGGACTTGGTTTCATCCCAACTTCACAGCATTATCGTAAGAATGGCAGGATATAGTGTATGGAAAGTGCTTGGCTCAGAGTATGGCACATAGCAGTCTCAGTTAGTGTCAATTGCTGCTGCTGCTACGTTATTCCAAGTGGGTTAAGGACAAATACATCCCAGACAAGTTGGAGCCATCTTACCCTTGGCCCACAAATATTTTAAAGATATCTCTGTCATCACCCCATTTCTCCATTCTCCTCTGTGTCTGAGCCCAGGCCTCATTCCCTATTCAGAATCCAGACAACCTGCCTAGCCCTTTCCTTCGTCTTTCTTAGAACTGGACTCTTGGTTGCTGTTAGATTTTTGTTCTAGGACCAGAGGGATCTTCTCCCACCAACCTGTAGTAGGATCCTACTGCACATGAATGCACACGTGCACACACACACACACACACACTCCCACAATGTTAGCATCATCACTGTTGGAAGACTCCTGCACTGTATCCCACCCAATAGACTGCATTTGCCCTTGGACATGGATGTCAGCCTGGCTCAGAGTCATCACCCAAATCCTTGGGGGGCTTTCCTTTGCAGTTGTCTGCCTCTGCACTCCCAGAAATCCAGGAAGTATGGAGGGCTGGGCAGAGAACTATAAACCCCTTTGTGATCATAGGACAAATATTTTAAAGGACATAAATGAAGAGTTCTCCTAGAGGAAAAACAGGTACCTAAAAACCAAAGATATACTTAAGCTATGGGACCACTTCTCCAAACACAGAGGCATCCAAGTGGAAAAGTAACTTGGAACCAACCTCCTCACCTAAACAATGCATTGAAGAACACAGAGAACCCCAGGTCCTGCTGGGGATCCCGTAACATTAAAATCAACAGTCACAGCAGCATGTCTACAGGGCACAGAGATAAAAGTTCCCAGGGCAGGGAAGGAACCTCAAAACCTAAAATGCAATAAAAAAATATATATTAAAAAAATAAATTAAAAAAAACATGAGGACAATGATGAGGTCTGACATTAAGTGTTGACTGCTGGCTGAGTACTGCCCTAAATACTTACACCCGTTTAATCCTCAGAAACTACCCTCTGAACATGATGTTAGTACTAATATGCTGGTCACCTCTTTATAAGCAAGGAACCCAAGAATTGAAGAAGTAAATGAGTTGCCTAATGTCACGCAACAAGTAATTGTAAGAGCAGGGATTAAATGCAGATCTGCATTAGTCCAGAGCTTTCTGTCACCAACACTATGCATGGAATAACCAAAATAAGATAGTCATGTCTATAATGGTATTTAGGATAGATCGTACATGAAGAGTTTGGCCTCAGAATCCGGTAGGAGAACTGCTATAGCTAGACAAAAACACACCTCCCATTTCCTTATGCTTGGAAGAAATTATAAGGAAAAACTGACATTCAGTGGATTAGGCTTTGGAACCAGTTCTGCCATGTTTACCTCTGTACCCTCTGTTGAGTAGCCTTCAGAGAGAGGGAGAATGGAGCCACCAAGCAGAGGATGAAAGCAGGCACTCACAGCAAACTTGAACGTCAATCAGTCTTATTGACTCCCCACTCATCGGGAAACACTGGCCCTCGCTCAGGAGGGCTTTCTCATATCCTCATATCCACCCCCATCGTGTTCCTTCTCTATTTTCTTCTTGTAGATGGGTTCGACCCTGCTTCCTCATCCCTTTTGGCCAGCAGCTTCTTGCTTCATTTTTTGTTTGTTTGTTTGTTTTTTTTTTTAATCCTTTGTCTCAATCTGAGTAGATTCCATTGCTGGATTTTAGTGGATTTCAGAAAGAATAACTCTGAATTATGAGAATTCTATATGCATACTGCACAGCCCCGATCCTTTCTTAGCCTCTACCAGGTCTTTTCCAACACATGAGACCAAAGTTACATATTACACAAACAAGATTTCAAAGGATTTCATCAATCTGTAACTTGATTCTCCCATCGGTAATATTACCTTTCTCACAAGCAAAATTGATAATAATGACTATTATTAACCTAAATTTTTATATGAAAATTTTATTCCTTTTGAGATAAAAGTATTTTTGAAAAACACCCCAAAGGCACTTACCCTCAGTGGGTTGTATTTGAGTTCTTTCTTTCTCAGCTTCCTACAAACAGTTTAATAACTCGGGAAGCAAATTTCTCTAACAGCTTTATAGCTTTACTAAATACAGCAGCCACCCTCTCTTTAAAAACCTCCCATTTTCTTTATCAGTTAAGAAACAGGAATCAGGTTACTGATAAGCTGAACCTGATGAACCCACTGTTAACAAATGTTAACTGCAGTTTTCACCACATTTTCCTCTATTTGAAAGATCATTGATGCAGTTCTATTAACGATTTTCACCTTATCGCTATAGACGGTTACATTTTGTCTTAACCATATTTTGTCTTCCTCGTGAGTTACTTTCTCAGCAAAACCTCCCTAATTCCATGTAGGTGGCAGATCATTCACTTCCCTTAAAGCGAGTTGGTAGTTCAACTTCCCTAGAGTCACGTTTCTAAGAATAACAGTACTCATTTCTGCAGCAAGTTGCTTATTTGTGTTTGTTGTTGTTGTTGTTGTTGTTGTTGTTTTTGAGACAGAGTCTTGCTGTGCGGCCTGGCTGGAATGCAGTGACGCAATATCGACTCACTCTGCAGCAAGTTTATAGTTCATGTCTCATTACCAGTGTTTCTGAAAACTTTGACACATCTCATGTGCTTAAGTGTACATCAGGCTGTGTGTGCAGTAATTCAGTACACGCTATCCCATGCAATCCTCAGAGGCTAACAGGAGCCTCAGAGAGGTGAATTTCCTTACCCAAGGTAGCAGCCTGGACAAAGGAAAGCCAGAATCCAAAGTGTCTATACCTGGGCTTTTTCCACGTGCCCCAGATGGCCTATCTCAGGTGATTGTAATAGAGATTTATGGACACACGCTGCAATTAATTAGAATTCTGGATAAACTAACCTTAATTATCTATGCAATTTTTAAAAATATTGGTGACTTTCAAATAATCAGGATGTGACATCTGCCAGAGTCCTCCCTAATACAGTAGAGCATGAGATTTAGGGAGAGCATAGCCTAGTTTTCCTCTTCCCATCTGCCTGACTTTGGGCAAATTATCTCTCTTGTGTGAAGGATACTGTTGTCAATAGTAAATGAATAATCTATGGAAGGTGTCATCTATATGAATGAACACTAGTGATTTTCTGCCCTATCATATACCCATCCTACCACACCCAGCAAAATTGTGTTTAAAAACAAACCTTCCGTCTATGCATGGTAACTCATGCCTATAATCCCAACACTGGGAGGCCAAGGTGGGTGGATCACTTGAGGCCAAGAGTTTCAGACCAGCCTGGCCAACATGATGAAACCTTGTCTCTATTTAAAGTTACAAAAATTAGCTGGGTGTGATGGGGCACGCCTGTAATCCCAGCTACTCAGGAGGCTAAGGCATGAGAATTGCTTGAACCCAGGAGGCAAAGGTTGCAGTGAGCCAAGATTGTGCCACTGCACGGCAGCCTGGGTGAGAGAGTGAGACTCTGTCTCCAAAAAAAAAAAAAAACCTTCAAAGTGTATTTGAAAAGATGGAGCAATTCATAACATGTACCATATCTAAATATCATGTTTATGTCAAGAGACTAACAAAACCTGGATAGCACCTGACCTTCAATCTTCAACATCACTGAAGCTCATTTTGGTTTGGGTGCTGAGCTAGGACGTCTTCTCTGTTTGAATACAACCTCACCCCCACTCCACCAACACACAGACAAATGAACAGCTGTGTATACTCCCTTTTTTTTGTGAATTTTTGTCAAGATCCTTATCCCAGCAAGTGAGCTAGATCACTTCTTCTCCTGACCTAGGGTCACCATATATAAAAGATGAAAATCTACATCAGAGAGACAATGGTAGACTCATTTGCATGCTATGTAATCTTCACGTGGATTATGATTTCATGAGGTCATCAATTGTTTATTCTCCACTGCTAGAGAACTGGAGAAAATATACCTAAATAATAAACAAAACAATACTTATTGATGTGCCCAACATTGTGTCAGGCACTTTGAGAGGTTCAAGAGAAGATAAGACTCATTCCTGACCTCCAGGAACTAAACTAAACACCATGGGAAAAGTAGGGTGGGGACAAGGATGTAGGATTTTACGAATCTGCAAATTTAAGATTTTTGGGGGGGGGATAAGTTTCACTCTTTTGCCCAGGCTGGGGTGCAATCTCAGCTCATCATAACCTCCACCTCCTGGGTTCAAGAGATTCTCCTGCCTCAGCCTCCCCCGAGTAGCTGGGATTACAGGCATGCACCTCCACACCCAGCTAATTTTGTATTTTTAGTAGAGACAGGGTTTCTCCATGTTGGTCACGCTGATCTCGAACTCCTGACCTCAGGTGATCTGCTTGCCTTGGCCTCCCAAAGTGCTGGGATTACAGGCATGAGCCACTGTGCCTGGCTTTAAGATTTAAATTATACAGAAATTTATGTCAATCAGAATATTTTTAAAATTATGGTATGTTATCAAGAGATTATAAAGTAGTCTTTACTCAAGAGTATCACTTTTTGGCCTGACGCAGTGGCTCCTGGCACTTTGAGAAGCCGAGGCAGGAGGATTACTTGAGGCCAGGAGTTTGAGACCAGCCTGGGCAACACAGTGAGATTTTGTCTCTACACAAAAATTTTTAAATAGAGTGGAACTTAAAAGAAAATGTCTAGCATGGTTGAGCTACAGTTCTACCCTAGTTCTAGATCTCTTAATATCCTTCACATCACATGAGAATTACG
Organism: Cacajao melanocephalus; assembly: GCA_963573385.1. Taxonomy (NCBI): domain Eukaryota; kingdom Metazoa; phylum Chordata; class Mammalia; order Primates; family Pitheciidae; genus Cacajao; species Cacajao melanocephalus. Next base: position 36,557 of record CAUYLG010015442.1, read on the forward strand.
GCAGCAGTATTTTAGAAACTTGAACCATATCTGCTGTGGAACTTATTCTTCAGTCTCTATCATTGGCATTTATGTACTTGATTGTCATCAAAATAATTGATGGCATTTTCAGTGTTCCTGTACATTGTTGTTAAATCCAGGGAGGCCAGCATCCATCAAGGTCCTCCTGAGTTAGTAATAAAGAAGGCCACATCTGAATGAAGATATGAGGACCTGAGTAGTCATGGGCAGCTTAAGGAAGTTTCTCTTGAATAGGCCCTCTATGCCAGGGCTCTGCGAAATGTGGAATTCAGACTCCTGCTGCTGTACCACCTGGCAGGGAGAGACTAGGCAAGCCTGTGAGGGGCCAAGCCCTGCCCCATGACGATCACTCCCCAGGGGTGGGGATCTTTAATGGTGCACCCCAAGTATGGTTTGCTCTCAGGCCATGACACCTCTTGGAAGTAACTCTCCTTAATGAAAGTGCCCCAAAACCAACAAAGGCAACTCTTTAAGGAGGGAAGAATGACATCTGTGACAATTCACCAATCAATGACCTGAAAGGAAAGATCAAAGTTGGCCAAACTTATTTGTCTGAAATGAGAATAACATACTCATGCTCCTGGAAGAGCAGAGAAGTGGGGTTTGTGCACGCACATGTGTGCTCAAATGCTTGTTTGTGTGTGCACGCGGAGGGTTGTGTCCACATGGAGACGACATCTGAGCTCTGCACCCAAACCAAATGGTTTTCGTAATGTTGCAAATTGCCCTAAATTTCCAAAACCAAGAGGTTAGCTGGTCTTCTTTGCGCCTTGGAGAAACAGTTTCAGATCCAATACCAATTCCCCAGCTTATGGCAACCCAAAGTCCCCCCATGACATCTGCTAATTCCTGGGGCTCATTTTCTCCAAACTCCTCTGTCTCAAGCTCCAGTAGTCCAATCTCTGTTCTGCTCCGCATCAGCCCAAAAACTCAGTCCCTTCTCTAGTTTGCAAAAGAAATCCATTTACATCTAACATCCCTAAAACATGGTGCACCTAGCTAAAGATTCGCACATCACATGGAAGACCTGATGGCCTCCTACCATCCACCAGGCCCTCTTTCTCCTCCCCTCTCCCGTGCTCATCACCCCTCTTCCCTTGCAGAGGTGCTTGGGAGCAGTTCAGTTCTTTCCAGTGCTTATTGCTGAATGTGGTCAGCCCAAATTCACCAAGGTACTAGGCAGCTGGAAAGCTTTATCTCTTTTGAAAAGTAGATAGGCCAATCACAGTGACTCATGCCTATAATCCCAGCACTTTGGGAGCCCAAAGTGGTGGGCCATCTGAGGTCGGAAGTTCAAGACCAGCCTGAAACCCCGTCTCTACTAAAAATACAAAAATGAGCCAGGTGTGCTGGCAGACGCTTGTAATCCCAGTTGCTCGGGAGACTGAGGCAGGAGAATCGCTGGAACCCTGGAGGCAGAGGTTGCAGTGAGCTGAGATCGTGCCACTGCACTCCAGCCTGGGCAACAAGAGTGAAACTCCATCTCAAAAAAAAAAAAAAAAGAAAAAAAGAAAAGAAAGAAGGCAGGCAGATATAGATGGCAAATCCATTTTTCTCTGTCACATTTACCTTTGCTTCACCTTCACGTCCACATGAGCACCCTTGGCCTCACTTCTAGAACCTTTACCCTTCTTACTTCGTTGCTTTGACCCATTAAATGTGTTGTCTAGTAAAACCTACTCCTTTATTCTTTTGAGGAGTATAGAGTTTTTTAAAAAGTAGAAAAGTCATAAATACAAATGTCTGAATGGCTTATACAGGCATTCCAGCATTTAGGAAAGAAACCAAACTGTAGGAGAATCATTTTTAACCCAGAAAATTCTAATCAACCATAATATATAGTCAGAAACTTTACCTTCTCTTAAGATTAGCCCTTTGTGTCTTTACCACATCCCTCACTTAGAGTGCTAGTTCTCAGGAGATTTAACAGGAAGCAAAAACTCAACCTTATTTTATGGTTACACCACAGTATGTGCATTCAGATCTGTCATGAGTCCATAATGGATAAAAAATCTTCCCGTGTTCAGAAGTTAAATTGGCTGTTTTTTATTTTGCTGAGGCAGTTAGCCTTAATAATTGGCTCCTATTTGTCTGAATATGAATTGTAGGAATCAAAAACTTTGCTGTTTTCTTTCTCGTCCACTCTTTGAGAAATTAAAAACCACAACAAAGCATGAAAGCTAGTATGTTTTACTCTTCCCCTTTACTCCTATTCAAAGGTTTAGAAAAAGTCAATGTTTAGTTGAGAGTTAACAGAGGTGCTCAATTTACGGGTTGTGAAATAGAAGTTATGTTAAAGCCATATGTTCACCTGGAAGAAAAAAATAATTTTGGTAAAAAATTAGATTTTTATATTCTGTCTCTCTCTCTCTCTCTCTCTCTGTCTCTCTCACACACACACACATGCTCACACACACACACACACAAACACACACACACACACTTGCCCCTTCCTTTCCCATCCTTCTTTTGCTCACTAAGCAAAAAAAAAGTTTACTCGATGGTTTCTATAAAACCCATTTAGATCTTTCCACATTTTAACAGGGTTCACCAGCCTTGAATAGTTTAAGCAAAAGAATGAGCAACTGGGTAGCTAGAAATTGTGAGCTATCAATAAAAAATACCTTTAATAATTGTGGCAAGCAGCCTCCAAGATGGCCCCATGATCTCTGCCTTCTGGTATTCAGACCCTTGTGTAGTCTTTTCTCTCACTGTACCAGGTCAGGTCTATGTCATCAATATAATCTGGAATAAGCAATCACATGCGACTTCCAAGACTAGGTTATAAAAGGCATCCTATTTCTAGATCCTTGAGGAATCACCACACTGTCTTCCATAATGGTTGAACTAATTTACACTCCCACCAACAGTGTAAAAGTATTCCTTTTTCTCCACATCCTGTCCAGCATCTGTTGTCTCTAGAATTTTTAATGATTGCCATTCTAATCAGTATGAGATAGTATCTCAATGTGGTTTTGATTTGCATTTCTTCTAATAATCAGTGATGATGAGCATTTTTTCATGTTTGTTGGCCACATATATGTCTTCTTTTGAAAAGGGTCTGTTATATCCTTCGCCCACTTTTGAATGGCTTTGTTTGTTTTTTCTTGTAAATCTGCTTTAGTTCTTTGTAGATTCTGGATATTAGCCCTTTGTCAGATGGGTAGATTGCAAAAATGTTTTCCCATTCTGTTGGTTGCCCGTTCACTCTCATGATTGTTTCTTTTGCTGTGCAGAAGCTAGAAATAGAAATTCCATTTGACCCAGCAATCCCATTACTGGATATATACCCAAAGGATTATAAATTGTTCTATTATAAAGACACATGCACATGCACATTCTTTTTGGTGCTGTTT
>CAUYLG010015443.1:0-16819 GCA_963573385.1 Cacajao melanocephalus
GTGGAAGACAGTTTTGATCCAAACATCAACCCAACAATAGGGTAAGAGATTTTTATTTGATACACGTCTAAAGGTGCGTTGATAACCCTTCCAAATAAATAGCGGGTTACAGGTGTAGGCCCTGCATTTTATATTCATTGAATTCTGAGTCACTGGTTCGCATCGTCTCCAGAAGGACTTGAAAGAGTCCAGTGAGGATCTGTGTATTTTAGGAAAATTATCTTCAGACTTGTGGGGGGTGAAAACGTCAAAATGCAAATATGAATTGGAGTTTTACTAATTGTTAGAATAGGCACAGAAGCTTCAGTCTATAAATACCCACAACGATTACACCTTGAAATAAGGCAGGTGAAAACAGATCCGGTGCTATTCTTCCAGGCATATCAGGTAAAAGACGTTTAGACGGTTTTTGTCCTTCCTGAAAGCAGTAGGATGAGATCTGAACCCTTAACGCATTTCTGTACTGGTAGTAATAGTGAATTAACAAATTCATATTGAAATGGAATGTTTCTTCAGGTCTCTGGTTCTATGGTAAGTGAGGTTGATTGTTCCCATGTTTTTGACTATAAGAAAACTTTTCATGTCACAGTACTAATCCTTTGACTACATAAGAAGTTGTGTTTTATAGGCTTTAATGCTATGTTAGGATTATAAAACTAAATAGGTGCTGTGTCCTAGTTTTATTGTCAAACCCTCAATCAAATGGTTTCCAACATTTAAAGAAAAATTCTGTTATCATTATTAGGGTAAAATTGGCCTTTGTGCTCTGTGCAGATCATTCCTTGCCTAATAGAGAAATATTTTGCAGCCCAGGAGAGAAACTGCCATAAGATTGTCCCCTGAGAAATTATAAGCTATTGTTGTCAGGTTATGTGTTCAATTTTTTTGTTATTGTTTTGAGACATACTCTTGCTCTTGTTGCTCAGGCTGGAGTGCAATGGCACGATCTTGGCTCACTGCAACCCCCGCCTCCCGGGTTCAAGCGATTCTCATGCCTCAGCCTCCCATGTAGCTGGGATTACAGGCCCCCACCACCAGGCCTGGCTAATTTTGTATTTTTAGTAGAGATGGGGTTTCACCATGTTGGCCAGGCTGGTCTCGAACTCCTGACCTCAGGTGATCCACCTGCCTCAGCCTCCCAAAGTGCTGGGATTACACACGTGAGCCACCACGCTGGGTGTATGTGTTCAATATTTTTTATCTGCTTTTTTTTTTTCACCCAGGCTGGAGTGCAGTGGCACAATCATGGCTCACCGTAGCCTCAATCTCCTGGGCTCAAACCATCCTCCCACCTCAGGTAGCTGAGACACAGATGCACACTGCCCCACCTGGCTCGTATTTTGTATTTTTAGTAGAGATGGAGTTTCACCATGTTACCCAGGCTGGTCTGGAACTCCTGGGCTCAAGTGATCCACCCACCTCAGCCCCCCAAAAATGCTGGAATTAAGTATGAGCCATGGCACCCAACCGATCTGCTTTCTTAAACCTTGTGGGTGCCCTACACATCTGAAAGCATGGGGATGAAATTCACCGGTAAATTTCTGCAATTAAAATGCTTTTCAGTATCCTTTAAGAGCTAGGTGTGACCACATGTAAAACAGGACCCCATCCTCCTCAGGTCCTGCCTGTCGCTACCTGCATGGGAAAGTGTTGGGAAGTGACAAGTACTGCTGGTAATTCAGCAAGTGACACACTTCACACTGAGTCAGCTGAAAACCCAGAAACCACAAGACACCCAGATACCACCTCGGCTAGAAGTGCTCTCTCAAATGAGAGAAAAGTGAAGGGTGTGGCTTCATGCATCTTGGTGAGGCCCATGGCCCTGTCTTGAGTGTCGACTGTTCCCTTTTTTGCCGGTGGCTCCCAATCTGCCGCATGCCTGTGGTTCCTGAGCTGCCTCTAGTCCACTCTCTGCACCCAGAGATTTGGCTCACATTTTCACAGGAGAGAAACGTAAAAGGCTTTCTCCTCGTTTCTTTTTTTCTGCTTTTTTTGTTTGTTTCTTTTTCCTGAGCTTTAGAAGATGGCTTCCTCCTTTGTGACCAACCCCCAAATATACCCCTGAGCTCTGGAGCCCCACCTCGCTGTCAGTTACCCTGTTTCTTCCTCAGCCCTATGCCCGCACACAGGTTCCCGATCCACCACACTCCACGACAAGAGCACTGTTCCCCAACCTGCTGCTCCGACGGTGGAACTCCTGAAAGAAGTTACCACTTCTTCAACTGCTGCTCACACTCCAGCCCTCTGTCATCTCAGTTCTACCCCACCATGCCACTAAAACCATCTTCCCTTAGTACCAGTTTCCATCTAATAGCCAAAGTCAGTGGCCTTTTTTTGGTAGCTTTCTTTGTTCATAGAGTGCCTACTACATGCCAGGTGCTAGACTGGGTGCTAGACCAGGGGTCAGCAAACTGTCACACCCATTTATTTACTTATTGTCTTGCTGCTTTGGGGCTGCAATGACCAACTTGAATAGTTGCAACTAAGACTTGATGGCCTAGAAACCCAAAATATTTGCTGCCTGGTACTTTTCAGAACAAGTTTGTTGACCCCTGATGTAGACAAAATGGACTTCTGTCCTCCCTAGACCTTACCTACAAGGAGAAGCTACGTTATGACTAATATGCAGGAAATGATTTATTCCTTTTTTTTTTTTTTTTTTGAAATGAACTCTTGCTCTGTCACGCAGCTGGAGTGCAGTGGCAGGATCTCGGCTCACTGCAACCTCCACCTCCCGAGTTCAGGCCATTCCCCTGCCTCAGCCTCCTGAGTAGCTGGAACTATAGGCGCCTGCCACCACACCCGGCTAATTTTTTGTGTTTTAGTAGAGACAGGCTTTCACCATGTTGGCCAGAATGGTCTCAGTCTCCTGACCTCCTGATCCTCCCGCCTTGGCCTCCCAAAGTGCTGGGATTACAGGCAGGAGCCACCTTACCTGGCCAATATATTCTTTTTTTTTTTGGAGACTGAGTCTCTCTCTGTTGCCCAGGCTCGATAGTAGTGGCACAGTCTTGGCTCACTGCCTCAGTCTCCCATGTAGTTGGGATTACAGGTGCCCGCCACCATGCCCAGCTAATTTTTGTATTTTTAGTAGAGATGGGGTTTCACCATGTTGGCCAGGCTGGTCTCAGACTCCTGACCTCAGGTGATCCACCTGCCTTGGCCCCCCAAAGTGCTGACATTACAGGTGTGAGCCACAACACCTGGCCAACCCTAGGCAGTTTGATCTCTGATCTGTTTCTTCATAAACACGTAAGGATGATAGGACTGGCCCCATATTGTTAGGAGAATTCCAGGAGAGGTGTATTTAAAATGCTTAGGAAAGTGCCAGGGACACTGGAGCTCAATAAATGGTAGTTATTATTCTTTTTTAGAGACAAGATCTTGCTCTGTCACCCAGGCTGAAATGGAGGGATACTTTGAGCTCACTGCAGCCTCAAACTCATGAGTTGAAGCAATCCTTCTGCTCAGCCTCCTGAGTAGCTAGGACAACAATAGCACGAGCAGTATGCCCCATCATGCCTTGCTAACTTTTTTCTTTTTTGTAGAAATGGGGTCTCACTGCATTGCCCAGGCTGATCTTGAATTCTTGGCCTCAAGAAGTCCTCCTGCCTTGGCTTCCCAAAGTGCTAGGATTAGGCATAAGCCACAGCATTTGGCCTATTTTTTTGTAAATGTTTAAATCTTTTTAAAATTTTAAAATCATTTGTATCAAAGCAGTGTGTGTATGCTTTTTTAAACCTAGAAATAGTGTTACGAAGCTCATAAGTGTAGTATAAATAACAGTGCTCTCCCCTGAGCCATTCACTGGAGGTTTACTGTTACCTTGGCATTTAGCTATTTTTTCTGATCTTTTCTCCAAATTTTTCCATAACCTGCATACACAGGTTGAGTACCCCAAATACAAAATGCTCTAAAATCTAAAACTTTTTGAGCAACAATATGACATTCACATATTGAGTATTTTGGATTTCGGATTTTTGGATTTGGAATGCTGAACTGGTATAATGCAAATATTCCAAATTCTGAAAAATTCCAAAATTGGAAACACCACTTTTATTTTTTTTTTAATTTACCCCCCAGAATCGGAAACACTCTGGTCAGCATTTCAGATAAGGGATACCCAGCCTGTACTGGTAGTTCCTGATCCCTCTCTCCTCCTTGCCTCCTGTTTAAGGCATTATCTACTATTATTTTTCTTTGGAAGATGGGAATTTTGCCATCTTCCTCCTCCCACCTCCTTCTGCACATTTGCCCTCCCTCCGTCTTTCCATTAAAGTTCTCTCATTGGGAGTCAATGTACCATGGTGTTTAGAGTACAGACGCTCGAGCCAGCCTATCTCCCTTCACCTCCCAGCTCTAGCACTTAGGTTGATCTGTGGCATTGGACAAGTTATTTAACTTCTTTGTGGCTACATTTGCACATTTGGGAATCCTCCATGGCATCTACCTTATAGGATTGTTGTGAAATTGAATTCAAACACATAAAAATTGCTTAGAATAGGATATGCCATATGGAAAGCTTTGTTATTTCTTAGCAAATGACAAAATTAATTTTAAAAGGTTATTTTTTTAATAACCTCACACTATGGTTTTGAACTTTATATAAATGGAATTAGTATACACTCACACACACACACACGTAGTGTGCTTCTTGGAAACGTGAGATTCATCTATATCATTTCATATAATAGTTTGTTTTCATCACTATGTGGTATGTATCCCAGTGGATGTGTATACCCCAGTTTATTGATTTTATTCTTGGACATTTTGTTTCCTGTTTAGAAGTTTGGGGCTATTTATACGTAACTGTTACGAACATTCTCATGTCTTTTGTGCCATAGATACGGCACAAAAGACATGAGAATGGGGGACGTATATTAATATATATGGCAGTGGCATTGCTAGGGGACATTTATTAATATATATGGCAGTGGCATTGCTAGGGCACTAAGGAGATGCATCGTCACCTCTGTGAGATAGCTCCCGAAGTATGGCACCAGTTTTCACTCCCACAAACAGTGTACGGAGCTCCAGTTGCTTCGTCTCTTCTGTGAAGCATTTGGTATCATCAGTCTTTAATTTTAGCTGTTGTAGAGGGTGTATTCTAGTATGTCCATTTTGGTTTGGATTTCTATTTCTGATGACTAAAGCTATCAAGCACATTTTCATATGTTATTTGGCCATTTGTATTTTTGTAAAGGGTTTAAGAGTCTTGCTAACTTTTCTATTAGATTGTCAGTTGTTTTCTTGTTGATTTGTAAACATTTATATATATATATATATATGTCTTCTCTGGACACTAGTCATTTGTTGGTTCTGTATATTGCGGATATATCTCTCACTTGTGACTAACCTTTTCCTACTCCGAAGGACTCTTTTAACAAACACAAGTTTTTTTTTTCCCCTGTATTCTAATTTTTTATACTTAAGGGCTTCTTACATTTTTTTAACTGACACATAATAATTGTGCATATTTACAGGGTATATAGTGGTGTTTATATATAAATAATGCATAATGATCAGATCAGAGTAATTAACATATCTGTCATCTCAAACATCGTTTCTTTGTGTTGGGAATATTGAATATCTTCCTTCTAACTATTTAAAACGAAATATTAATGTTAACTGTAGTCATCCTACAGTGGTACAGAACACTAGAACTTATTCTTCCTATTTAGCTGTAATTTTATATTCTTTAAACAAGTCTCTCTCCCTATCACTCCCTTCCCCCTATACTTCCCAGCCTCTGTGTCTTCTGTTTTACCTTTTACTTCTATGAAATCAACTTTTTGAGCTTCCGTAAATGAATGAGAACACTTAAGTGTTTAACTTTCTCCCCCTGGCTTATTTCACTTAACATAATGTCCTCCAGTTCCATCCATGTTGCTGCAAATAACAGGATTCATTCTTTTGTCTTGGCTGTTTTAGTGAAGAGAGCTGCCATAACATGGGGGTGCAGATGTCTCTTCAATATACTTGTTTCCTTTCCTTTGGATAAATGCCCAGTAGTGGAAGTACTGGATCTATAATACTTCTGTTTGTTACTTTTTAAAGAACCTCTATACTGTTCTCCACTGTGGCTGTACTAGTTTACAGTCCCACCAACAGCATATAAGAGTTCTCTTCTCTCTGCATCCTCGCTAGCATTTGTCATTTTTTGTCTTTTTAATAATAGCCGTCCTAACTGGGGTGGCTCATTGTGGTTTTGATTTGCATTTCCCTGATGATTAGTGGTGTTGAGCATTTTTTCATATACCTGCTAGACATACGCTTTTTGTCTCTTGGGAAATGTCTGTTCAGATCATTTGTCTATTTTTTAATCAAATTGTTTTGGTTTTTTGCTGTTGAAATGTTTGAGTTCCTTGTATATTCTGGTTATTAATACCCTGTTGGATGAATAGTTTGCAAATTTTTCTCCCATTCTCGGCTGGGTGCAGTAGCTCACGCCTGTAATCCCAGCACTTTGGGAGGCCAAGGCAGGTGGATCACTTGAGGCCAGGAGTTCAAGACCAGCCTGGCCAACATGGTGAAACCCCGTCTCTACAAAAAATACACAAATTAGCCGGGCATGGGGGCACACACCTGTAATCCCAGCTACTTGGGATGCTAAGGCATGAGAATCACTTGAACCCAGGAGGCAGAGGTTGCAATCAGCCAAGATCACACCCCTTCACTCCAGCCTGGGTGACTGAATGAGACCCTGTCTCAAAAGATAAAACATACAATAAAAGCAAATATTGTCTCCCATTCTGTAGGTTGTCTTTTCACTCTGTTGATTATTACCTTTGTTGTGCAGAAGCTTTTAGCTTGCTGTGATTCCATTTGTTCATTATTGCTTTTGTTACCTGTGCTTTTGAGGTCTAATTCATAAGATCTTTTTCCAGTCCAGTGTCCTGAAGCATTTTGCCTATGTTTTTTTCTAGTAGTCATAGTTTTGGGTCTTACATATAGGTCTTTGATTTGAGTTGATTCTTGTGTAGGATGAGAGGTAAGAGTCTAGCTTTATTCTTCCACATATGCGTGTCCAGTTTTCCTAGCACCATTTATTGAAGACACTGGCCTTTCCTCAATAAGTGTTCTTAGCATTTTTGTCAAAAATCAGTTGGCTGACGATATATGGATTAATTTCTGGGTTCTATTCTGTTTCATTGGTTTACGTGTCTCTCTTTATGCCAGTACCATGATGTTTAGGTTACTACAGCTTTGTAATATATTTGAAGTCTGATAGTGTGATGTCTTCAGCTTTGATCTTTTTGCTCAGGATTGCTTTGACTGTTCAGGGTCTTCTGTGATTCCTTACAAATTTTAGGATTTTTTTTTCCTATTTCTGAGAAGAATGTGATTGGTATTTTTATAGGGATTGCGTTGAATCTGTAGATTGCTTTGGATAGTAGGAACAGAAATTACTTTTAATGTAGTCTATTTAACCAGTCTTTTCCTTTATGGTTAGTACGTTTTATGTCCTGTTCAAAAAACTGATTTACTAAGGTCATAAAAATATTTTCCTATTATCTTGTAGAAACTTTGTTTGGCTTTTCAGATGTAGATCAGAAATTCACCTGGAAATAATTTCTGGGTAAAGTATAGAGATTAAATTTCGGGTTTTTGTTTAGTTTTGTTAATTCCAATAGGAATATTCAGTAGTCCTGCTCCCATTTTTATTTTATTTTATTTTTGAGACAGGTGCTTGCTCTGTCACCCAGGCTGGACCTCCCCAGCAGCCTCAACCTCCCCAGGCTCAGGTGATCCTCTTACCTTGGCCTCCCAAGTATCTGGGATTACAGGCATATGCTACCACACCCAGCTAATTTTTGTATTTTTTGTTAGAGGCGGGGTTTTGTCATAAGGCTCTGCATATGGTTCTTCTATTCCATCAGTGTATGTTTTTAATTGACTTTACTGAGATATAGTTTATATACAATAAAATGTACCCATTTTAAGCCAATGCTTTGATGAATTTTACACATTTCTGCATCTGTGACATCACTACCATGATCATGATGTAGAATATTTCCATCACTACAGTAGGTTCTTTTTTGTTCCATCCACTTCAGCCTTACTCCACCCTTGGCTCCAGGAACCACTGATAGGTTTCCCATTACTTTAGATTATATTTGTCTTTTCTAAAGTTTCATGTAATTGCGACTACCATTTATATACTTTTCTGTATCCAGATAATGTGTTTTGATAATGCAATGTATATTGCATGCATCACTAGTTCATTCCTTTTTATTGCTAATAGTCCATTGTATGGGATATACCAAAATTTGTTTATTCATTCACGAATTGATAAAATTTGAGTTGTTTACAAAATTTTTACCATTGTGAATAAAGCTGCCATAAATGTTCATGAACATTCTTTGTGTGGATTTTTTTTTTCCTTTGGGATATATACCTAGGAGTAGAATTGCTGGGTTATGTAGAAAGTATGGGTTTAACTCTATGAGAAACTTGTCGAATCGTTTTCCAACATAGTTGTACTATTTTACATTCTGTCCAGCAGTATTTGAAAGTTGCAGTTGTCCACATCTTTTTCAACACTTTGTATTGTCAGTATTTCATTTTAGCCATTCAACTGGGCATGTAGTGACGTCTCACTTGTTTTCATTTTAATTTTCCTAATGACTGATATTGCTCATCTTTTTGTGTGCTTATTTGTGTCTATTCAAATCTTTGCCTATTTCTAATTGGATTGTTTGTCTCATTTCTCCCAATCTATAGCATTTTATTTTCTTAACAGTATCTTTTGAAGAGCAAAAATGTGTAATTTTGATCAACTCCAGCTTAATTCTTTTTATGCTTTTTTGTGTGTGTGTCCTATACGTCCAATGATGCAAGGATTTTCACCTATGTTTTCTTCTACAACTTTTATAGCTTTATTGTTTACATTTTGGTCTGTGATCTATTTCTACTCATTCTTGCTTACCTTGTGAGGTAAGGGTCAAGGATCATTTTTTTTTTCCATATGTCAGTCTAATCATACTAGAAGCATTTGTTAATGTTGAATTCAGCATTCGTTGAATTAAATCACCTTGGCACCTATAAATTGACATACGTATATGGGTTTATTTCTGGATTCCCTTTTCTGTTCCATTGGTCTATTTGTCCTTATGCCAGTACAGTATTGTGTTGATTGCTGTAGATGTATAGAAAGTCTTGGAATCAGATAGCGTATGTCATCCAGTTCTATTCTTGTTTTTCATATCTGACTCCTCTGGGTCCTTTGCATTTCTTTATAAATTTTAAAATCATGGTGCCCAGTTCAGAAGAGCCAGGAGAGATCTTAACTGGGAACACATTGAATCTCTTGACTCATTTGGGAAGAATTGACATCTTAATATTCCTTCTTTGATCCAGCAACATGGTATATTGTCTATTAATTTAGGTCTTTGATGCTTTGTAATCAGAGCTTTTTAGTTTTCACTGTATAGGCCTTCCACATATTTTGTTAAGTATATCTCAGAATATTTCATGGTTTTTGATGCTATTATAAAGGGTATTTCTTATTTTAACTTCCAGTTGTCTGTTACTAATGCATGGACATAAAATTGAGTTTTACATATTGACCTTGTATTCTGTAACAGCTGAGTTCAGCTAGCTCAAGCAGCTTTTTTGTAGATTACTTAGGATTTTCTTAGGTAAACAGTCATGGGGTCTATGAGTAGGCAATTTTACTTCTTCCTTTGCCTTTTTTTTTACATGTCTTATTACACTAGTTAAATTGGACCTCCAATACTATCTTGAAAAGTGGTGAGAACTGAAATCCTTGCCTTATTCCTGATCTTAGGGAAAATAATTCAGTCTTTTGCCATTCAATTTGATGGCTGTCCCTAGGTTTTTTATAGATGCCCATTATCAGGTTGAGGATGTTACCTTCTATCCCTGACTTAATGAGATTTTTTTTATCATGAATTCTGTTGAATTTTATTAGATGATATTTTACATGTTTTGAGCTGTTCAGTCTTTTTCTGTCTGTTAAAAATGGTGCATTATAACCATTGATAGTTTAATACTGAACTATTAAACCAATCTTGCACTCCTAAGATAAATTTCTCTTAGTCATTATACATTATTCTTTTTTATATATTGCTGGATTTGATTTACTAAAATTTTGTTAAGGATTTTTATCTCCATATAGTTTTCTGTAATAATCTTTCTCTAGTTTTGGTATCAGGATCTCATCAAATGAGTTGAGAAATATCTTCTCTTTTTCTACTTTTTTTGGAAGAGTTTGTGTAGAATTGGTGTTATGTCTTCCTTAAAGGTTTGGTGGAATTCACAAATGAAACCATCTGAGCAGGGAGTTATCTTTGTCTGAAAATTTTTAGCTACAGATTCAGTTCTTAAGTAGATACTGTAAAGACCTGTTCAGGTATCTATTTCTTCTTGAGTAAGCTTTAGTAATTTGTGTCCTTCAAGGAATTTTTTCATTGTAATTCTGTTTTTTTTTTAATTTATTGGCATAAAGTTGTTTATAATATCCACCTCTTAATCTTTTCAATGCTTTGGGATCTGCAGCAATAGCCTCCCTTCCATTTTTGATAGTGCTAATTTGAGTCTTCTCACTTCTTTTCCTGACCTATCCAGTTATAAGTTTATCAGTTTTATTGGTCTTCTCAAAGAACCAGTTTTTGCTGTCTGAGCATTTAGAACTATAAATTTCCCTTTAAGTGCTGGTTTAAGTAAATTTCACAGATTCTGATATGTTTTCATTTTCATTTAGTTACACCTGTCATTTCTCTTGTGACTTATTTGACCATTGGTCGCTTAGAAATATATTTTCTAATTTCCAATTATTTGGGCATTTTCCAGAAGTGTTTCAATTGTAGATTTCTAGTTTAAATCTATTGTGGGTCCAGGCACGGTGGCTCATGCCTGTAATCCTAGCACTTTGGGAAGCCAATGCGGGTCGATCACTTGAGGTCAGGAGTTCAAGAGCAGCCTGGCCAACATGGTGAAACCCCATCTCTGCTAAAAAATACAAAAATAGCCATGCATGGTGGTAGGCACCTGTAATCCCAGCTACTAGGGAGGCTGAGGCAGGAGAATTGTTGAACCCAGGAGGCGGGAGTTGCAGTGAGTCGAAATTGCACCACTGCACTCCAGCCTAGGCAACGGAGTGAGAACTCCATATCAAAGCAAAAAAATCTATTGTGGTCAGAGAACATAATCAGTATTATTCAGTATTTCAAACCTTTTACATCAGACATTTGTTTCCTAGCCTAAAATGTGTTCTTTATGAAAGTTCCATGTGCACTAATAAAGAATGTGCATTCTGCTACTGATGTGTGGGGTATTCTGTAAATGTTAATTCGCTTGTTTAATAGCACTGCTCATATCTCCTGTGTTTTTACTAGTTTTTTCTCTTATTTGCAGTAAAAGAGTGTTTGAAGCATCCCTGATTAAGAATTTGTCTATTTCTCTTTTTAATCAGTTTTTGCTTCATGTTTTGAAGCTTTTGTTATTGAATGTATATGCACGTAGCATTGTTTTATATATATTATTAATATATAAAATACACATCAATATATAAGATACATACATGATTAATATCATGTATGTATCTTATATGTGTATTATATATTATATATATGAATTATCTATCTCTTATGTATATGAGTGTGTGTTACATATACAAATAGAGACAAAGTCTTGCTCCGTCTGCCAAGACAGAGCACAGTGATGTGATCACAGCTCACTGAAGCCTCAACTTCCCAGGCTCAAGTGATCCTCCTACCTCACTCAGCCTCTTGAGTAGTAGGACTATAAGTGTACCTCACCATGTCTGGCTAATTTTTTTATTATTTGTAGAGCTGGGGTCACTTTGCTGCCCAGACTGGTCTCAGACTCCTGGGCTCAAGCCATTCTCCTGCCATGGGATTACAGGCATAAGCCACCGCACTTGGCCACAAGGTTATGTTTTCTTGATGATCCTTTTACCATCATAAAATGTCTCTCTTTTGTCCCTAGTAAGAGTGCCATTCTGAATTCTCCTTTGTCTGATATTAATTTAAGCTATTCAACATTCTATTTGAATATCTCTTTCCATGCATTTACATTTAACCCATTTATAGCTGTATTTTTCAAGTGGCTTTCTGGTAGACAGAATTATAGGTTCTGCTTTTATGTCTAATCTGACAGTCTGCCTTTTAATTGAGTATTTAGACCTCTGCTGTCTAATACGGTTGCTACTGGCCACATGTTAAAATTAGAAAATCAAATCTTCAGTCATATTAGCTACATTTCAACTCTCATAACAAATTTCTGTTGAATAGCACTGATTTAGATTATTTTTATTTATTATAACTGTCAATATCATTTGGTTTAAATCTACCATCTTGCTTTATTTTTCTCTTTGCCCCATATTAATGATTCCATTTTATTTCCACTGTTATCTTGTTTACCTCTTTGTTTTTATTATTTTAATCATTTGCTAGAGTTTATAGTATCCTTCTTTGATATATTAGTCTGTATTCAGATAATATACAGTTTCACATATAAGAACCTGGCGAGAGTGGCCTTCCATTCCTCTTCTCCCAGTCTTTGTGCTGCTCTTGTCATGTTTTACTTCTACAAGTTATGAAATCCACAACGCACTTATTTTTTGCATTAGTGATCTTTTAAAGAGACCATTTGTCTTTTTGTTCTATCCTTGTGTCAATATCATGATTTCTAATTTCTGTATTATTCTAATTCTTACTATCCAGTGGTACGAGTTTTCTGTGTTGTTCTTCAGGAATGTCTTAGCTGTTCTTGACCTGTTTGAATATAAACATAAAAATTATCTTGTCCTTTTTCACACACGCCAACACGCTAATCCCTACTGTGTTTTTGATTGGCTTTGCATTGAATTTATAAATTGATCTAGAGAGAAGTGACATGTTTATAATACTGAATCCTCTAATCTATGAACATAGATTATCCTTTCATTTATATTAGGATTCTTTAGTTTCTCTCAGTGTTTTTTCTAGTTCTCTATGTTGTGGAGTTGGACATCTTTCCAAGGTGTTGATGTGTTTAGTGCAGTTTTTTATGTTGTTAATATGGTAAATTAAATTTTCATTTTATTTTTATTTGTTGATTATATACAGAAATATGACTTTTAAAAATTGATGTTATATCCAGTAACCTTGCTGAATTTATTCGTTAATTTATAGAGCTTATATCTATAGATTTTTTAATGTGTTCTCTGTATACTTTTATATCACCTGGGAATGAGTTTTTTAATCTTCTAATTATTAAACTTTTTGCTATCTTATTCTATGAGATCAGGTAGGATCTCCAGTACAATGCTGAATAGAAATGGTGATACTAGGATTATCCTAATCTTGGGGGTGGCCTCTACCATCATACCATTATGTTTGCTATAGGTTTTTTGTACATATCCCTATCACATTACAGAAGTGCCCTTTTTTTTCTTTTTGTTTTTAAGAGACAAAATGTCACATTGTTCAGGGTAGACTTGAACACCTTGGCTCAAGTGATCTCCTACCTCAGCCTCCAGAGTAGCTGGGAGGACTCTAGGTACACACCACCATGCCCAGCAGAAACATCCTTATTTTGTTTGCTGGATCTTTGATTTTTTTTTAACATCGATAATATTGACTTTATCTAAATACTTTTCTACATGTATTTGGCTGATCACATAATTATTCTCTTTTATGTTAATGTAGTAAATTCCATCATTAAATTTTCATGGAATAAATCCACTTAGGTCAGGACATGTTATTTTTATTAAATACATATCACTGGCTTTAATTGGTTATAATTTTTTAGATTTTTATGTATGTTTATAAATGAAACTATCATATAAATACTTCTTTTTATCATGTGCATGTCAGATTTGGTATCAAGACTATGCTTGCCTGATAAAACTGGTTGAGAAACTCTTCTGTGGAAGAGATTGTATAAAATTGCTCTTATCCCTTAAGTGATGAGTAAAAATCAGTGTTGCCATCTGGGCTTCGAGTTCATCTTGCATGATAGAGTTTGATTAAGGAGTCAGTTTGTTTCATAGTTGTAAGATTGTTGATACTCATATTTTCTATTTGTTCTTGTATTGGTTTTAATACATTGGGGTTTTTTTTAAGGATTTTGACTCTTTCATATCCTTTTTCCAATTTATTGACATAAAGATGTTAAGATTCTAGACTGAGATCCCTTTTTCATTTCTGATACTTGTTTTGCCTTTGATCAACTCTATGGTATGTCTGTTCCCCATTTCACTAATTTTCTACTTCTTTATTATGTTTGTCCTTGTTTAATATGCTGTTCCTTTTCTACTTCTTGATATAGACAGTTGTCACTGATTTTCAGTCCTCCTCCTCGGTTGTATTCCTTATCTTAAAACTTTAACTGTGGCTTTTGCTGGATCCAACAAGTTTTTGTAGATCATTTCATCATCATTCAGTTCTGAATATTTTCCAGTTTCTATTTTGATTTTATCTTTGATCTAAATGTCATTTCAATGTGTGTTTCTCAGTTTCCAGACAGGGATATCTTATAGTTAACTTTTTGTTAATGATTACTGGCATAATTGTTTTGAGGTAAGAGAACATATTTTGTATGATTTAAATCCTTGGAAATCTGGTACTATTTGCTCTGTGGACCAGTATATGGTCAATTTTGGTAAGTGTCCCATGTTTATTTGAAAAGGTTGTATATTCTATGACTGTTAGTGCTGTGTTCTCTGAATGGAATCGGGTCAAGTTTACTAATCATGTTCATTTTTTCTGTTATCCTTACTGGGTTTTTGATCTACCTGCCTTTATAAGTTACTAAGAGGAATGAGTTAAAATCTGTCAGCATGATTGTAAATTTATTTCTCCTTTTCATTCTGTCACTTGCTTTATTTTGCAACTACATTCCATACATACAGATTTAGAATTTTATATCTTACTGATAAAGCAAACCTTGTAACATTGTGAAATATATTCTTTAGTTCTAGGAATATGTTTTGCTTTGGTCAGCATTTGCATGGTGGATCTTTTTCCCATTTTTAAAAAACTCTCTATATGTTTATATTTAAGGTAGGGCTCTTGTAAGCAGCTTATGATTTGATTTTGATAAAGTAGATTCGATATAACCATCACCCACCCTAATCAAAGTGCAGAAATTTCCATTACCTCTGAAAGTTCCCTCTGTGAATCGTACAGTTCCCTCTGTGAATCAATGATTAAAATCATTGATTTTAATCAATATAGATAAATTTCCCTATTCTTGAATTTTACATAAATGCAATAATACAGTATATAATCTTTGGAGTCTTGATTTCTTTTTCATGAAATGATGTTTTGCAGATTTAACTTTATTGCATGTACCAGAGTTTTGTTTTGTTTTTTTATTAAACTGGGAATGATATTTTCTTATATAGATAGACCATGAATTGTCCATTCCTCCTCCTGGTTGGAGACATCCAAGTTTTTCCAGTTTTTGGCTATTATGAATATACATGGTATGAACCTTCTTTTACAACTTTTTTTGTGGGCATAGGTTTTCATTTCGTTTGGGAACTAGGAGTAGAATTGCTAGTTGGTAGGGTAGATGCTTATATAACTTAATATGAGGTTACCAAACAGTTGTTCAGACTGATTGTGTCATTTACCCTCCCACCAGCAATGTCTAGAGTTTCAAATGCTCTAGTCCCCACCAATATTTGGTACTGTCTTTTTAGTCATTCTAGTGTGTATAAAATGGTATCTTACTGTGGTTTTACTTGGCATTTCTCAGATAACTAATTTTAAGCATCCTTATAGGTGCTTATTTATCTTTTGTATGTCTTTTAGGAAGGCACCATTCAAGTCTTTTGCTCATTTTTTTTGTCTTATCTCTTGATGAATATAAATTTTTAATATATTCTTTATATACTCTTGTTAAATATATTTATTGTGATTATTTTCTCCATTTTGTGGCTTACCTTTTCATTTTCTTAGTGATGTCTTCTGATGAAGTTTTAATGTTAATGAAGCCCATGTTATTTTGTCTTGGATTCATGCCTTTTTTTTCTTCTCCCTAAGTAATTTCTGTCTGCCCTAAGGCCTCAAATATATTCTCCTGCATTTTCTTCTAGAATCTTCAAAATTTTAATTTTATGTGTAAGTGTTTAATCCATCTCAAATTAACTTTTCTGTATTATAGGAGGTAGAGGTAAGGTTCGTTATTTTTCCGTATGTTTTTCCAGTTATCTTAGCATTAATTTGTTTAAAAAAAAAAAAACTTTTCCTATTGAATAGCCTTGACACTTTAGTCAAAAATTATAATATTGATGCCAGGCATGGTGGCTCACATCTGTAATCCCAGCACTTTGGAAAGCTGAGAAGGGAGGATCGCTTGAGCCCAGAAGTTGAGGCCAAACTGGGCAACATAACAAAACCCTGTCTCAAAAATTGAAATTAAAAAAAATTTAATATTGTGACTTTGATCCATGAGCATAGTATATCTCTCTTCATTTACTTAGAACTTTTTAAATGTCACTATGCATTGTTATATAGTTTTTAATGTAGAAGTCTTAAGAGTATATTTGTTGGCCGGGCGGAGTGGCTCATGCCTGTAATCCCAGTATTTTGGGAGGCCAAGGTGGGCAGATCACCTGAGGTTGGGAGTTCAAGACCAGCCTGACCAACATGGAGAAACCCCGTCTCTACTAAAAATACAAAATTAGCCGGGCGTGGTGGCACATGCCTGTAATCCCAGCTACTCGGGAGGCTGAGGCAGGAGAATTGCTTGAACCTGGGAGGTGGAGGTTGCGGTGAACCAAGATCATACCATTGTACTCCAGCCTGGGCAACAAGAGTGAAACTCCGTCTCAAAAAAAAAA
>CAUYLG010015445.1:0-130420 GCA_963573385.1 Cacajao melanocephalus
GACATTACATGGTGGTGAAAGGATCAATGCAACAAGAAGAGCTAACGATCCTAAATATATACGCACCCAATACAGGAACACCCAGATACATAAGGCAGGTTCTTAATGACTTACAAAGAGACTTGGACTCCCACACAATAATAGGGGGAGACATTAACATTATACTGTCAATATTAGACAGATCAATGAGATAGAAAATTAACAAGGATACCCAGGACTTGAACTCAGACCTGGAACAAGTAAACTTAACAAATATTGACAGAACTCTCCACCCCAAATCCACAAAACATACATTTTTCTCAGTATCACATTACACCTATTTTAAAAGCGACCACATAATTGGAAGTAAATCACTCCTCAGCAATTGCATAGCATTTCACAGGTTTAAATAAAATATTGGTTGGCTGCCCGTTTGTTATTTTCATCCCTTATTCCTTCCTGTCTCCATAGTTAAGCACAATTATTGGCATAAAAGAGGTTTTTAATACTCATTTTTAGACTGCATTCTAGCCTGGGCAATAGAACAAGAATCCCGTTCTCTCTCCCTCTTTCTCTTCCTCTTTCTTTCTCTTTTACATTCTTTTTTTTTCTTTCTTTCACTCTTTCTTTCTTTCTTCTTTTCTCTCTTTTTCTTTCTTTCAAAAAAAAAGCGGGGAAGAAAGGAAACAAAGATCAGGGATTCAGCCACGTGGACACATGGAGACACTCATTCCTCTCCCTTTGTTACTGTTAGATTGGTCAGTTGTTTTTAATTCCTCAAAGAACTGGGTTGTAGCCTGAATGATATCAAAGGGTGGACCCACCCATTTAATTACATTATCTTGAATTTGCTTTTTTATATCAGGGAGAAGAGTTCCAACTAAGATGAAAATGAAAAGATTCCTATGTTCAAGACTTAGAACTTTCCTGCCTTTGAACTGTTTTAATAAAACATTCCACAAAGGCTTTAGGATGTTTTCTTTCATTCTGAGTACATAGTTCAATTTTAGCTCAGGAGAAAAGGCCTTTAACATAGTTCATATCAGTCTCTGAAAATCTGCCTCCAATTAGGCCAACTTCTGACCATAGAGCACTTAAAAAATGTTTTCAAATAATTCATTGTCAGATTGCAGCCATGACAAAGAGTAATATTCCTGGCAATATTGAGCTCACTCCTTATCCTTTTTTAGCCAAAGGTATACCTATTCTAATTGTGACTAAACACCAAAACCAAGAAGTCATTTTGTAGCTTAAGTAAGAGGTGTCTCCAAAGAGTATTCAAAAGATACAGCCTTTCTGATCCAGATTCACTCCCAAAGATAGACTCAAAGACTTTGGTTAACCTTCTGAGCTGCTAAAAATTGGTAGGATGCTAGGCAAAAAGGAGGTGCATCTCACATTTCTGCCCAACCATCTACATATTCTCAGGATCTGCAACCAGGCAGTTGACTTCCTTAAGATGTCGGCCTGACAACCTGTACTACCTGACAGAAAGCCAAGCCAGGTACTCAGGACACAAAATGAGAAACATAGGAAAGCAATAGCTGTCCTGGGAGAGAAAGGATTAATAAACAATAAATACTGGGAACAAATTCACAGGAGTCACAATGTGAAGAACAAATTTTAGCATTTTTTTTCTTCAGTTAATCTAAATTTGAAAAAACAATGACAACAAAAAGACAGAGACTTTTTCCCACTCTTACTTGATTGAAACCTGCAGACAGAAATCTGGAAGGCTGGCTTAAAAAGAATTTACTTTGGGCTGGTGTTGTCACAGGGTCCCAGATTTCAACTGCATCTGGGGCTAGTGAAGTGTCCCAGCTATCTGATTTTCATCATTAAAACTGTAGGAAAGGAAAAAAAATATTTTCCTCTTCCCATCTTATATTTTCCAGCTGGGCTCTGTAAATTTGACTGGCCAAACACAGACTAAGGGTGTTTGGCCCTGGGGGAAAAAAAATAGAACTTTATTTCCGTGTGTATTGTGCTTACACATGGGAGTACTCAGAAATAAGTAACTCTTCACTGTTAGCCTGGAACTCTGGCTTTTGTTAAAATAAAGTGAAACATTATTAGAAAATTTTCCTAGCATTAAATTTTCTTATTTTGCCAAATAACTCAATTTTTAGTCAAAATTCTGCTCATTGTCGGGTGTAGTTTAGTCATCTCCACAGCATGATATGAAGACATAAACTCTGCTTTGACCAAAGAACCTTCTCTCCTCCTCATCTGCTACGATGGTTGACAACATTGTTATTAGAAATGGGTAGAGTTGTTTTTTAAGGAAAAATTCTTTCATCTCTTCTTAAAAAATATAAATATGCTTTATTTTAAAATATTTTTCAAAGAAAAGAAAATCTATCTAGTGCAAATTTCTTCACTTGCTCCCTTATCTATATTATACCTGCACCTATTATCTCTAAACTGTGCGTTAGAATTTGAAGGTAACTGTCTAACAATGCTCTTGATCTCATCCACTTCAGCCTTCACAAGAACTTACTGATTCAATCATTTTTTTCTGTTTTCAACATCACTTCTTCCTTGCCTATACTCTGTTGCTATATACCTTCCAATCTCCTTTATTTTACAGTAATGTTTCAAGATAAAGGTATTACAAATTTTTACATACATTTTTTCTCTTTCCTTATCTTTCTTAAACCATGAAAAACTAAAGTTTTGCTAAGATAACCAAAGACCTAGGAAGTCTCAATTCCAACAGATGCTTTTCATTTTCTCTTTATTTAGTGATGTACCACCTCTAACACTGATGATTAATATCATCTTCTTGAACTAATTTCACCTTCAAATTCTATGAAATGAGTCTTTCTTGGTTCATTTTGTTTTATCTTTAAAAAAATTGATTTTTGGCCAGGTGTGGTGGCTTACACCTGTAATCCCAGCACTTTGGGAAGCCAAGGTGGGTATATCACTTTAGGTAAGGATTTTGGGACCAGCCTGGCCAAGATGGTGAAACCCCAACTCTACTAAAACTACAAAAATTATCAAGCCATGGTGGTGGGCACCTGTAATCCCAGCTACTCGGGGTTGGGGGCTAAGGCAGGAGAATCACTTGAACTTGGAAGGTGGAGGCTGCAGTGAGCTGAGATCATGCCACTGCACTCCAGCCAGGGTAACAGAGTGAGACTCCATCTCAAAAAAAAAAAATAATAGAAAAAATAATTTTTCATTTGTCAAACAAAAATTCTAAATATTAATAGTTTAAATGATGTTTTGATATACATATACATTGTAAAATGGCTAAATCGAGCTATTTTCATAACCATTACCTAACATGTTGATGATTTATCATTATGGTGAAAATGTTTAAAATCTATTATCTTAGCAATTTTCAAGTATACAATACACTAACTATAGTCATGTTTTACAGTAGGTCTCCTGAACATATCCCTCCCATCTAACTCAAATTTTGTAATGTGAACCACCATCTCATCACCTCCCACAACCTCCCATCCCTGAGTAAACAACATATTACTCTGATTCTATGAACTTGACATTTTAGATTCCACATACATGTGATATTATACAGTAGTTTTTGGGTGCTTGGCTTACTTCACTTAGCATAATATCCTCTAGCTTCAACCATGTTATCACAAATGAGATGATTTCCTTCTTTTTTAAGGCTGAATTGTACATGCACACAAAATGGAATACTATATATTACTATAGATGCCATATTATACTATATTATAGAATGTATACATATATACACACATGATGGAATGCTATATATATTATATAACTATATTCTAAAATTATGTGTGTAGAGAATATAATTATAATTATATTCTATAATTCTATATATAGAATTATATTCTATAATTATGTAATTCTATATTTATATATATATACACACACATTATATATATATATTATATATATATGCACATATATATATAATATATATATATATATATATATATATAATATATATATACTTTATCCATTCATCATTGATGGAGACCTAGGTTGATTCTATACATTAGCTATTCTGAATAATGCTACAAGAAACATGGGAATACAGATATCTACAGGTACCTCTTTGACATACTGATTTTATGTCCTTTCGATATACCTAGAAGCAAAATTGCTGGATCACATGGTTGTATGGTTGTTCTATTTTTAACAATTTGAAGAATATCCACACCATTTTTTAAATGCCTGTACTATTACAGTCCCACCAACAGTTTGTGAGGGTTCCCTTTTCTCTATATCTTGCCCAACTCATTGTCTTCCAGCTTTTAAATATTAGACATTCTAACATGTGAGAGGAGATATCTCATTGTAGTTTTGATTTCTATTTCTCTGATGATAAATGATGTTAGGAATTTCTTCATATGCCAGTTCACTATTTATTTGTATGTTGTCTTTTGTGAAATGCCTATTCAGGTCATTTGCCCATTTTTAATTTAATTATTTGGGGATTTTTGTTAATTGGTTGAGTTCCTTATGTATTATGTTTATTAATCCCTTGTAGATGCATAGTTTGTAAATATTTTGTTCTATTTTGTAAGCTGTCTCTTCATTCGGTTGATTATTTCCTTTGCTATGCAGAAGGTTTCAGTTTAATATAATTTCACTTGTCTATTTTTGCTTTTGTTGTCCATACTTTTGAGGGTCACATTAAAAACTTCATTGCCAAGACCAATGTCAAGAAGATTATCTCCTATATTTTCTTCAATTTATTTTTACAACTTGAGATCTTATGTTTAAGACTTTGGTTGATTTTTGCATATGTGGTGAGATAAGAGTCCAATTTCATTTTTCTGCATATGGACATCACATTTTCCTAACACCATTTATTGAGAAAACTGTCTTTCACCATTGTGTGTTCTTGACACCTCTGTTGAAGATCATCAGTCTTTTGGTTCTTCCTGCTTCCTGGGTATTCTTTTAAAGTCTTTTTTGCAGCATCTTTGTATCCTATCTATATATTATATTCTGACATACCCCAAAAAGGTTTCTGGGTTACCTGAAGCTATATTTATTTGGTTGAAATCTAGGGCCTACTATTTGACAGATACGTGACTTTGGAAAGTCATGTATTTTTTTCTGTGACCCACCTGTAAGTTGAGAGCGACAACAATAATATAGTATGTACAAGGTAAGTATTAGCTATGACTTTTCTTTTGCACAGGTAATTTATTTCATGCCTTTAACTGCATTGGCTATTTCTACTCTAAAGATTCCCAAATAAATATTTTGTTCTGAGTCTTCTCCTGGGTTCCAGACCCTACACTAAAATTGCTGTTATCTATTGTTTTCTGAATTTACCATTCACCACAGTAACTTGATCAAATCTGAACACAAGATCTTGTTTTTTATTTTGGTGGATGGCAACATCCAAATTTTTTTCTCCTATTTGGCCTCAAACTTGAGATCAACTATCACTAATTTATTTTGATTAACTCTTATTTATTAAGAACCTAATCATTTTTATATCTATCTCCTTAATATCTCAATCATTATTACCTTCATATAGGCCCACTTTTCTCCTAATTATTGCTAAATTGTTATCACTTACTTTCTGGTTTTCTGGACTCATCTCATGCCTCTCCAATCCATCCTTCACAGAGATGCCAGTGAAGATTTTTAAAGAGAAAATCTAATGATTCTGCTGCTTTTCTTTCAGAAGCAACCAATATTTCTTTATGACTCGCAAATTTTAAACATTTCAAGTAATGGTAAACCCTTCTGAGCTGGCTCCTTACTACTTTCCTGCCTTATCTTTTTTTTTTAAAGACAATTTCTTGCTATGTTGCCCAGGCTGGCCTTGAATTACTAGGCTCAAGCAATTCTCCTGCATGACGCTTCCACCTCATTTTATGGTATTCACCCTCTCACTCCATCCTTTATATTTAAACAATAAATGAAGGTTTCCTTCTCTGCCTCCACATATGCTGTTTCCCTCATCTTGACTGCCCCATATCTGTGTCTATACACACCATTACGGGTCTTGTATTAAACACTAGTTCCTTGTTAATCCTGCCCTGAATTTTCCACCCATCAGAATTGTGTCATTTTTTTCCTCCTCTTCTCCCAAAACATCTTTATTTGCATTATAATGCATACTTATTATTAAGTATTTATGTATCTTTTTATGTATTACATGTTTGAGAACTTGCGACTTGCTATAATTTATTGGTAACCCCAAAATCAATGCTGACAACCCTCTTAAAAGTTCTCCACAGGCATATGGATAAGCTTTTCTCAGGCATAAGTTGTGCTGTTGGCCATGAGTTTAATGTAAACAAATCAACAATATATTTAAATAATGTATTTTAAAACAGAAACTCACATAGAACAAAGTTATGTATTGTTCAGTTGATAAAAATAATGTGACTAGAGACTCACAGGAACCTAAACCTGTGTTTGCCCTAGAAGCATTGGTTCAGTATTCATTAATTCAGTCTTCACAGTGAGTTTATAAAACATTACTACTGCCAACAATAAGTATTAATTATATATTCATTTGTTTTCAGGTCTATGTGGATTTTTTATTTTTATTTTTTGATGGTTTTTACTCTATCCTTTTGTATTATCTATCTCCAGGGCCTGAACAATCCTTAAAAAATAGTAGATACCAAATAAACATTTGTTGAATAAGTAATATGAAAATGAACATATGGAAGAATTAGGGTGTATGACAACATCATTCACTGTAATGTGAGTATGATCTCTCAAGCAATAGAATAAAATAGGTGAGCTTCAATGAACAGCAAGAAGAAAAAGATTATCTGAGGCTAGAGCTTGTCAGAGTACAGCTGTCAGGATTTCTCCGTCCTAGGGTAAGTGAAGTAAGAGAAGTGGTGAGACAGGGTCAAGAACCTCTGGACAAGGGAAGCTTTAAAAGAAGTGACCAAGAACACAGGAGTGCATGGCAGGATACAGAAATAATTCTTACCTTTCTTCAGATCTAGTGAAAGTTTCTATTGTTCCTTCCTTGTCTTCATTTTCTATATACCAATAAGCTGACAAATCATCCCAACATGCCCAAGGCTGTCCTAGATTTAGCATTTAAATCCCATTTTCTGGAGCACTCCTCAATCCTGGCAAACCAAGGTACTTGGTCACCCCACTTACAAACTACTATATCATGAGGCGTACCATGCTTTGTAAATCACGACAGTGGGAATTTACCATTCATTCATTGTTCACTCAGACAATCACTGCCAAACTGCTATTACTTCAAAAGCACTATCTAGTTTTTGAGGACACAAAGATGATTTTGATATTACTCCTTTCCATAAGGATCCCTGTGTAACACCTCAAAATAATTTACCCTTTAAATTGTTTTTTATAAATATATATGGGCTCATGCCAGAAAATCATAACAATGGATACTTCTGATATAGACTCTTCATAGGGCTGAAAAACCAGAGACTGATTTCAGAGATAGGGAATGTGTAAAGGCTGGAGGCATTTTTAACCTGTACTTAGGTGGGACAGAAAAAAAAAATCTGGAAGAAAACACTTGACAATGCAGAGAGGAGAAACGTGTTGTGGAATAACACACTTGAGAAAAGGTGGAAGAAAAAAGCTTCTGTTCCCTCATATGGCATCTTATCAGGTTTCCCAAGGACTCCGAAACCCATGCCCCTGAATCCCAAGGAAAAAAAAAAAAATAGATTTATTTCACGTAAAAGCTAACTCTCCACTGGATTTTGATAAACTTTCTTGTTAATCAGAATAAGAAAGTTTGTGACACTTAAATCAAATGTCTTTGAAAATAAGAAACACTAATAAATATATTCACTTGTAAAGTGTGATGATTCAATTATTATCTAAGAGAGTTAATTAATCCAAATTTTACCTTGGTTTAAAAATAATAGTTCATACTAGTGGAAATAATCAGATTTTAGGCATATTTTGTTTTCTAAGTTCTCTCCAGTTTGGTAAAATTATACTTGCTTTTCAATTTAGCATACAGTTAAAAAGACCTTCAAGGGAAAATTCCAAAAGACCTCTGTATAACATTGCTATTTTTTCTCTGACTCAATCTTTTACAGTCACTATTCCACCCTAATTTTGTTTACTGAGCTAAGTGCTTCCATGATACTTTAACTGCTGATACTTTCCTCCAAGAAACTAATGTATTTTGTATATTATTGAAATGTTTAATTTGATTAATAGCAAAACTGATTATTTATAAAAGGAGCTTCAAGCTATAGCTTATTCTAAGTATGCAGTAGATACATAAACATTAGATTCAGATTTAATTTACGGCCATGGCAATGAAGAGAAACATATTTTAGGCCAATATGAGCTACCTGATCATCTTTTACTGGCTATAATCAAAGATTTAAACAAAATTATCCAATTTACATTGATTTTTATGAGTCTTGCACTCTGTTTTATATTAAAAGAGATATATTTGGCAATACAGTCAAATATAGACAAAATTAAAACATAGTATCTTTGGGAGTTTTGAATTATTTACTTGACTGTAAATTCACTAAACAATAAAGCGACTCTTTAATACTCTTTAAAGGAATAAATAATACAATTTTATACAGATAAGTATGATTAACAATGATCATCTGGTAGTGATATGCCTGCATGTTGGAAGTCTCTGATGTAGTGGAAAAGACAGCCTGGAAATCAGGGTGTTGGGTACTATTCTGGGAACTGACACTAACAGATTATGGATACATCACTTAGCTTATCTCTGTCATATTTTATTAAAGAAAATGAGAAAGTTGCAATAGATATGAGTTTTCTAAACAGTGCTTTCTGAATTATTTTTCTGGAAAAGCTTAACAGATATGAAACAGAAAACGGGTGCCTGATCAGACTAGTTTGGATAATTCTCTATTTTCTAACCTGTCTTGAAAATTCACAGTGCCTATTTATAAATTTAAAAGTCTAAATAAATTAAAGGTGCAATTTATCTTTATTGAGGACTATGAACTTAACAAAATGGAAAGCATTTTTATAGTACTTAGTAAGCTAGATACATTTATAAGCTAAATGACTTCCAAAGTTTCTCTCATTTTGAAAATCCATAAAAATACTTCTAAAAGCACCAAATAACATGCCAGTTAAAAAGGAATTCATCCTAGGGCTGGATGTGTTGACTCGCACCTGTAATGGCAGCATTTTGGGAGGCCAAGGCAGGGGGATTGTTTGAGCCCAGGAATTTGAGACTCACCTGAAAAACACAGTAAGACCTTGGAAGAAAGAAAGGAAGAAAGAAAGAAAGAGAGAGAGAGATAGAAAGGAAGAAAGAAAGGAAAAAGAAAGAAAGAAAGAAAGAAAGAAAGAAAGAAAGAAAGAAGAAAGAAAGAAAAAGAAAAAGAAAGAGAGAAAGAAAGGAAGAAAGGAAGGAAGGAGGGAAGGAAAGAAAGAAGGAAAGAGAAAGCAAGAAAGGGAGAAGAAAGGGAGAAAGAGAAGGAAGGAAGGAAGGAAACTCATCCTTATCAATCTCATTCAAATTAGTGAGCAATGGCAAAAATAAAAATAACTTTAAGGTATTTTTCCTTTACAAGGCATTGATGGTTACAGTGCTTTTTACTTACAAATTTAGTTTTTGTGAGCATGATAGTAAAATGCCCTCATTCCTTTACTACACATTCACTGGTGTCAGAAGTCAATGATTCAATGATTAGGATTTTCTGGATGATAAGTGGAAGCCAGCTTGAGGTGTAACATTAGATTGATTCCTGTTCACAATTCTTCTTTAAGAACAGGTCAGCAGGTTTGTAAGTTGGCTATATGGTCATCCCTTTGATAGATATATTTATGTTTGAAGTTTTGGGTTTTGCAGGAGGAAGACACTTGAAGCTTTCCTTGCCAAAGGGTACTAAAAGCCTGTTTAAGCCTGTTTGCTAAAGCCTGTTTCTCTCTCATTTGGAAAGAATGAGGCATAGAGTCTATTTTACTCTGAGAATTTTGGATTAATGAAATTTTGCAGAGACTATAACCATTCACATGTAAAAACTTTAAATACTCATCATGGCCAATATACCTTTTCTGCTTCACTCTTTAGAAATCACATATATTTCTCTAGGTAAGAGAGTGAAATAATTACCTTTCAAACCAATTACTCTTCCCTGGCACCAGTTGCCATGGAAATTATCAGAAAAATATAAAAATAAGGAAAAGCTATATTAAATACAAAAACTAAAGAAGTCTATTACTGAAACCTTCCAGACATTTTAGAGATTTGCTGTATTTAGCCAGATGGAATGAATTTAAGGTATAGTTTGGAAGAAGCACTTGGGATTTTTCCCATATTATTGCAGTTTGTAGGCAATTCTGACAAAAGCCCACTAATCTCCCTAACACAAGATGGAAACCACAAAGGGGAATCTAAAGTGGGTGGCATCATCAATCCAAAAAAATAGATGCTTGAGGGCTGTCCTTGAATTATACGGCCAATCTAGGCAGAATGCAGATGGTGACAAGGCTCCCTTATGCTAATAGATGGTTTCACAGGAGCAAAATTCTGAACTGTCACTTCTTTGATCTGTATACTCTCTTTATTCTCCAGCAAAGATCCTTGATATTCGCAAAGTAAGTTCAAGTTTACATCAGCTCTATTTTTCTTCTCTCTTTTCGTAGCCTGAAGATTTCAGGAAAGGACTCACACTGGTATCTGACAGGATCCATTCTAACTAGAAAAAACCTAGAGTGTAGTGAGAGCAAATAGAGAAAAGCAAGCATATGAATAAAAAGATTATGCATTGAAAAGATGAATACCTGGCACTTGAGACCTAGTTGCTAGGTCTAATATTTTCCACTAAATATAAATAACACTTGCAGAATATAAACAAAAACCAGACTTGGGCACCCGGGGTCACTGTGTAACTATTCCTAAAACAAGACAGAGACAAAAATACTCTGCACACAAAAGTAACAGTTCTTCTTTTTACTAACATGAGGGATTGCTACGTTATGAATGACAACTCTAGCTGGGCTTTAATCGTCTCCCCTCCTAGATAAAAAATGACTAAGATGCCCAGTCACAGAACTGCCCCTGCTTCCTGACAGCACTCAATCCAAATTGAGTCTTCACTTTCTTAATCCCTTCTTGGAATCATGCAATCTAAGCCAAGTACTATCATAAGCACCTCCTAAATACATCTTTCTAGATACTTCACATGTCTACAGCAAGGGAAACAAACATTACAGGTGTGTTCCTGGAAGTCATGACTGGTGAGCTTCAACACTACCTTGAACTATTAGAGGATGTGATTCAGTATTAATTTCTTTGACAGAAAACAAACTAAAACAAAACCAACAACACGAAAAGATGACAGGGAGGAGACATTTTAGGTTTCTTTTTCCTTTTTTAGATAGATTTAAGAGAATATGAAACTCTGAAACCTGAGCAAACAATTAGGTGAAGAAGGGAAGTATTTGAGCCAAAGAAAGAATTGATCAAGACAAGAAGCATACTGATAAATTTTAAAGAATAAAGTCATCAATCACCACAAGATTGGAGATGGCATAAAATTAGTTCAATAAAAGAAAGCATAATAGAATATAGAATAGACATACTATACATGGGCACCCAGTAGATGAGTGAGCAGGAGCTAAATCCAGCTCATATACCTCTTGCCAGTTCTCAGATATTTCCAAGTAGAGGCTGCATTTAGCCAGAGGAAGGAGAGCATACTTACCCCACAAAAGTGCCATCAATCCAGCAGGTACAAAGGTTAGGATAGACTAATATCAGACCTGAATAAGAGTCCATTTAAAATGAAGTTTTTATAGATTAGGTTGGTGCTTCCCATGCATTGGGCCACAACACAAGCAGGTTCTCAGGAACTCAATTGCTTGTTATTTGGGCATCCCAATAAGGCCTTTCAAGGCTGGAAAACCAGAAGCCAATACTCCTTAGCTGCAAGAAACTACATCAGTTTATCCCAGTTTACCCCAGTTTGGAAGCACTGGCCAAGAACAATTTACATGTTTTGTCACTCAGTTCTGATCAGTTTCCATAGTGTGCCTAGTTCCGGAGAAGAGCTGAACAAAAGAGCTAAGGGCCTTGCATGCATCCTACATTTCTCTACATTTAAGCATCTTTTCCAATATCCTCCTTTTATTTTCTCTCTCATTACCATACTGTCTTAAAGAACTCCTAAAATCTTAATCCATAGGATCACCAAATCTCAGATGTCTTAATTATTAGTTTGAGATGTAATAATGATAATCTCAGCATCAGTGCCTCTGTGACTGAATAAATGTTGTGAGCAGGCATGACGGATAAGATGAAAACTGAATACTAGAAAGGCAAGGGTCATGGATATGTGTCTCATCAGTGCAGTTCAGGTCAATTTTATTTGAGTATTGAGAATCACTTTTAAGTTTCATACTGCTCAGTCCACTTGGTCAAGTTCTTGGTCAAGTCAGTTTTCCTGCTGGGGCCACCGCAGAAGTCAATCCCAGATTAAGCACTTTTAATAACTATTCTTTGTCTTTTCTCTTATTTTATAGGTCCTGGCATGAGACCTAGCATTTTCAGACCTTTTCTTTGCAAATATAACAATTTCCACTCTCATTTTTTACTTTGAATTATTTCCTTCACCTTTCTTATAATATCTAAATAGGATTATTTTCTTTTTGAATTTCAAGTTTTTGTTTTTTTGTTGTTAACAGTGATTGAAAACAGATTAAATCAATGTAAAACAGCACAAAACAAACCAAAAAAAAATAGTGACTTCACATCTATCTCCCTGACAATCACTATTACCTACTTCCTGTTTCTCTTCAGAAATTCTGTAATCTGGATAATTTATCATCCTAGCACCTGATATAGGCCCTACTCTCTACATTAAAGACTTTTGAGTATTCTTATTCTCTTTTTCACCTTCCTCTTAGATAGTTTATTAGGTATTGAACTTGTATTCTGTTCAGCAGACATCATCTTGGATTCTTAAAGGGATCCACTCCCTGAATCAAAATTAAGACATACGGACCAACACTAGTGTAAAATTTCTATATCTGTGACAAGGAGCTAGTTTCAATTCATAGCAGGAAACAACAGAAGCACTGTGAACAACTTAAGTGAAAAGGAGATGAATGAATTATAAGAACACTGGAGACCTCATAGGATTGATAAAACTTAGTAAATTGCTGGAAGTAGAAAACGATGTGTCCTCCATTTAAGTTTTCATGGTTTGATGTGCAGCTCTAGGGTGCCCTGTTTTGGGAATTGGAAGGATATTCAGATGTTTTCAGCAAATCCAAGATGCAAATTCATTATTAAAATGCTGCTTTCTCCTTTCTATTCCAATCTCTTTGTTGTAGCTCCTTTTCAAAGGCTGCTACTCTTATTGTTGAGTTTTCCCCTTTATGATATGCCCAGCACAGTGCCTGACACCTAATAGATGTTCAATTAATGTAGGTTTCACTTTTTTTACATTTTCTGTTTGAATATATCTTTTCATCTCTCCTATCTGGTCTACCAAATTTTTTTTTCCTCACTTCATTCTTTACATTATTTGGGCTGACATTATTCACAATTCTGGGCTTCATCTTATTTGTGACTTAAAGACAATACTACTGCATTTTTAAAACCCTAAAGTCTCAGTGGTTACATTTCCACAGAAATCTGTTAGGCCCACTCTTGGAAAAAGTGATCCAAATCCATAGTTCTTTGCTCTGAGTGTAGCATTTCTCTAATATATCTCCCTTAATTGTGAACTAACCAGACACAGTCTCTTTCCTCTGACACATCTCTTCACTTATTCACTTGTCCAAATTCTATATTAGGGAAGAAGACAAAAGGAAGAAACAAAAGCTTATTTCTAAGTTTTAAAACTTTTTTCTGAGTTCCCTTGAGAACCAGGATTCAAAATCATATAGATGCTATTCCTTTTAAAGATAAAAGGAGATATTGTTACCCCACATGGTAAATAAATCATAATAAATCTAAGATGCAAAACAAGATGGGCTTTAGCAAGAGACCAGAGAGCAAGTTTGGAAGAGTCTGAGGATTAGCCAATTGCTCCCTAATGTCAAGCCAAGATTCATTAGAAATCATCATTCTGGCATCTGACAGAAGAAGTCAAAGGTCGGGATTTAACGCTGCCGCAGTCTGATTTCCCAACTCCATTGAGCAGGTGTTTAATAAGGCAGGATTATTCGTTGTGTTAAAAGAGTTCAGAGCTAAGTAAGATGTAGAGTCACAAAACAGAGTGATTCTCAGCTCTGTTATTCTGGTGAGAACATTGTAACCTTTTTGTTAACGACAATTATGTTGAGGTCATTACTTTGTCAGAGTTGATTTCTTTGCCTAAGAAAAATATGGAATGCAAACATATTAGATTACACGGAACTGGTAATGTCACTGATGAGTCTGCACTGATTACAAAGAAGGAGAAAGAGGTTAAGGTCAGCAGAAAGAGCCCTGAATGGGTGATTAGATAAAAATGTGTTTCACTTTGGCTTTTAAGTGAAAAGATTGTGTAAAATTGGCAAAAGTTTTCAAGACACCACCAGGATTTACCCAGAAGAAGAAAGAGAGTGAGAACAAGAGCAAGAATGAATGAGTGAGAAAGAAAGGACGAGAGAGAGAGAGAGAGAACTCTTCACAGCAAATCTAATTAATTTTGACTGTAGGAAGTGTGAGTTCATTAAAAACTTCTTTAACCATAACTAGCATAATATCAGGGATTTAAAATACTGCTCAGTAGACCCATTTCCTTCTTTTTTTTCCCTGCTTAGAAATTGTCTGAGTCAACAAATGTGACAAAAAATTAACAAAAAAAGGCAGGTACTCAGAAATCAGAACAACTGCCTGGATTCGAATCACAGCTTCCTCACTTACTGGGGGAAAACTGAGTAGTAAGGCATGGTCTTAGTCTTTACAGCGTTAAAAAAAATTGAAAAAATAAATACTTGTTGAAAAGTTAGCCAACACTCCAGAACACCAATCTCCAAGATGGCCCACAGTAAGCCATGCCTTCTGGTATTTATGCCCTTGCGTATTTCCCTTTCATTTTAGATCTGTGCTGGCTCTGTGAGTCTCATTAAGCAACAACAGACAGCAGCAGTGACACTGTGCAAGTTACAGACCTAAGCCTTAGAAAGGCCTCAGTTTCTCCTTCTGAGCTTTGGGAAACCCTGAACCACCATGCAATAAATTTGGCTAGGCTGCTGGAGAGACCACAAAGAAAGGGCATGTGTAGAGAGAGAAACCCTGAGACTACAAGAGAAAAGAGAGTGGCTCAGCATCCAAGACCAGCCTGGCCATACACCTCTCCCTGCCGAGGAGCCAGACTTGAGACATTCCAGCCCTAGCGACTCTAAGACTCTAGAAGCATGAGAAACCTGAAGCAAGACCAGAAAAATGACTACACAGTCAACAAAAAGAATCTTGAGACATAATACATTGTTGTTACTTTAAGTCACTGTTTTAGGGGATAGTTTGTTATACAGTAATAGACAATGGAAAAAGCAACAAGGAAAACATGTGCACAGGCAGCCACTAGAAAAGTGGCTATGACTGAGAACTAAATTCTGAATTTTATGTAATTGAATGTATTAAAGTTAACAACTGAAACAATGCAAAATTAGTTTTCTGTTAAACAAAACTTTATTTTGGTAGGATGACATTTCACTTTAACGGTTGTATTGTCTATTGCATTGTTATTGGATGGTAATTCTGTTAGACATATGTCATTTCTGGTATTATACGTGAAAACACCACCAAAAAAGACTGTAATATATCTTATTAATAATTTTATATCAGGCAGAACTCAAAGGATCATGCCTATAATTCCAGCACTTTGACAGGCTGAAGCAGGAGGATCACTTGAGCCTAGGAGTTTGAGACCAGTCTGGGCAACATAGTGAGACTCCCAGGTGTGGTGGCAAGTGCATGTAGTCCTAGCTACTCAGGAGGTGGAGGGAGGAGGATTGCTTGCGGCCAGGAGCTCAAGGATGTGGTGAGCAATAATTACACCACTGCACTCCAGCTTGGGCTACAGAGCATGACCCTGATACCAAATAATATTAATAATTAATTGCATTACTTATTAATTGATACAATTAATAATTGTAAGTATTGATTATTGATATTATTTGATATCAATCATATATTGAACTGATATTTTGTACATATTGAGCTAAATAAAATGATATTAAAATTAATTTTACTTATTTCTTTTTCTTTTTGAATTGTGACTTCCAGAAAATTTTAAACGGTGGTGTGGGTTATATTTCTATTGGACAACCCTCTTATAGAAGAGTAAACATAGGATTATTTTTTTGTTTTTAGAATAGTTGTAGATCCCATACACTCCACATACAGTTTCCTCTATTACTAGCATCTTACATTAATGTTTCATTATTTACAATGAATGAACAAATATTGACATATTATCATTAACTACGGTTCATACTTTACTCAGATTTTCTTAGGTATTACCTCATGTCCTTTTGTCTATTTCAGGATCCCATCCAGGCTACCGTGTGACATGGAGTCATCATTTCTGCTCAGGCTCTTCTTGGCTGCCACAATTTCAGACTTTCCTCACTGTTGATGACTGTAGTGGTTTGAATGATGGTCCTCAAAAAAGCTATTTTCCTGTCCTAATCACCTTGAACCTTTTAATGTGACCTTTCTAGGAAAAAGTTCTCTTAGATGTGATTAAGTAAAGGGTCTCAAGATCATCTGGTTTTATTTTATCCACCCTTATGAGATACATACAGAAGACAGACACTTGGTAAGAAGAGGAAGAAGCAAAGTGGCAGAGGCCAAGTCTGAAGTAATGTAGACATAAGCCTGGGAACATTGAAAGCTACTGCAACCTAGAAGGGTTAAGGAACAGAATCTCTCTTACAGTCTCAGGAGTGTGCACAGCCCTGCCAATATGTTGATATCAGACAATTATTAGCCCCTACAACTGTATGGGAATTTTTTTTTGTCTTAAATGACCAATGTTATGGAATTTGTTATGGTAGCCACAGGAAATTAAAACAATGGCCTTAAATGTTTTGATAGTAAAGTCCAGGTAGTTTGCCTAGTTGGAATTTGCCTGGTGTTTTTCTCCTGGTTAGACTGGGATTATGCATTCTTGAGAGGAAAACCACAGAAGCACAGTGCCTCTTATGTTCACGATTTGTATCAAGTGTACATACTGTTAGCATAATTTATCACTGTTGATACTGATCTTGAACACCGGGGTCAGGTATGTTTATCCATTATGAAGTTGCCCTTTTTTCCCTCCTTTTCATATTGCATCATTTGGAAGAAATTTTGACAACTCAAAATAAGATGTAATTAAATGGAAAAGAAGAGCTAGTTATAAAAGCACCCAAGCAGGAAAAGTGAACACTGAGTAGCTACTGGTCAAAAAGTAAAATAAACCAGATGTGACCACAGTGCAAAAATGGCAGGGTCACATTCAAGTAAAAGAAGAGACCTCTACTCCTCTGAAGCAAGAAGGAATAAATGAAAGGTAAAGAAACAGAAATATTGAACAGGTGTTACAAAGAAAGGTTAAAGGCATCATAAAGTCCTCTTCTCAAGAAAGTAAAATTCAGTTCAATTATTAAATGTTTATTGAGACTCACTGTATACTATACCCTCAACTTCAACCCTGAAGAATCCAATTTAGAAAGATGTAGTTTCTGTCATAAGACACACATTATTTGAAAAAGAAGATCATATGAATAAGGTAGAAAAATAAATATAACACTGTAGGAATATTTCAAAAGGGCTCTACAAAAGTGGCATTTACATCCATCTAAAACTTAAAAAAGTTTTCTAGGGTCAACTGGTATTTGAGAGAAAAACTACTAACCACAAAAACTGACATGGTAGCATGACCTAATAATAATTGTTAAAACAACTCTCAACTCTGCAGATTCTGAAACACTATTTGTCACAGACCCAGAGTTGATTGGAATTGGAAATAGAATTTGAGCCAAGAAAAATTATAAAAATATAGACTAGAATAAAAAGTATTAATTATGTTGGGAACAAAAACTGTCAGACAAGCTTTATGTGGAAAAATTAGATTGAAAAAATCAAAGCATTAAAAGACTGTTTGATAAGCCTGGAATGGGAGAATGGGTACTAGTTACTTACATAAGTTTTACGTGTAAAGGCATTAACCTGGCAAACTTCAGTTCCATGGTCTGTAAAAACAAAAAATGAAGCTCCAACATCAAGGAATCAAATAAAGTAAGGTATGCTTATCATATGGTCTGGAATATTGTAAAGTTTCAGGAAGTATTATCATTACTATGACTATAATTATTTGTTTAGTCATCATTTTCCTTTCCCTCTATGGTTTACCGCAAGACTGCAGTCAGACTATACTCTCTTATGCTCTCCCAGGTGCCTCATACAGTGCTTGTTACTAAGAAGAAACACACAAAAAAGAATGAATTTTACTTAATTAAAGAGGAGTTGGTTGTGACAAGGAGTAAAAAGTGGAATTAATTTAGAAGCTGATATAAACAATGTGCTTTAAACTGAATTGATCCTATAAAACAAGAATACACATACACACACACACACACACGTATACACATATATATATATTTGAAATGATGCCATATAAAAGGCTACTTTACTGTTCATGAATATATATGTAAGCAAATACATACATGAGAAAGCTACAATTTCCTTTGCAGAAGGACTGTGTCCTGTTCTTAATTAAATGGAAAGAATGAAAGACAATCATGAGGGATGGGGGATTGGGATGGCTGTGGTTTGGAGGTATGGTTGGTATTTATTAGTAAAAAATGGAAGAGAAGGTGTCATAAACTTAAACTAGGGAGGTCCAATACTAACTAAGTCACAAGATTGTCTCTGTGGACTGAGTTAAGCCCCTTAACAACTTCTCTGTTTTATTCTCTCCATCTGTTTTACCAGACTATTGGGAGGATTATTTAGTTAATGTTGAGGACTCTATTTATCAATTCTACAAAATGCCTGATATTTAATGATGAGAGAACTCTAAACGACGCAGCGGGAGTATCACAGGGTTTAGCAACAGTGTTATTGTCAGTTGAGTCCTTTAGAGACCCACAGGACAAAATATGATATGTAGTTCTCAGAGCATTTGGAATTGTGTTTCAATAATTATTCCTCTCTCTAACTCCTCAAGTCAATTGAGTTTTCTACTTTGTGGGCTCGACAAGTAATTTGTTTTTTATGACAGTAAAATTTTTGAGTGGTCTCAAAATTATCCTGAAAATGATTTTTCTAAACAGAAATTACAGTGACACCATGCACTGCAAGGTGACAATCCATCTTTGTGTGTGTATATATATATATATATATATATATATATATATATATATATATGAATTCTTCATTTTATCTACTTATCCAAGATGTTTCTCTCTCTCTTTTTTTTTTTTTAGTGAAGCAGTCTAATTTTTAGTAACTTGATCTCAAGCCAAAGACTAGGAAGCCCCCAATATATCACATTTAAATGTAATTTTGCATATAACATAAAACACAGGCAATCTCAGAATTTGATAGAACAACATATGCCAACTGCTTCAAAAAATCTCCTTAGTAAATCTGCATTTTAAAAATTCTATAATAGTTATAATTCAGACTTAATGAAGATGAAAATATAGCTCAGTATGCTATAGCATACCTCTAACTTCCAGTTCTAGAATACTAAGTCAGCACTTTGTAATCTGAAACCAAATATGAACCTTCCTACTTCAAAAAAAGAACCATAGGGAAGAAGAATATTCCAATTCACTCTTAATCAGCGTAAAATATCTCAGACTCACAATAAAGCCTGGTAAATAAAATCTGCTCTAAAATGAAACCTCCATATGAGGTAAATCAGTTATTTCAGGTCAGTAGGGTACCATTTGGTAAATTACCTCTGTTTCCTCCTCCCACTAGAGAATGTTATTACCTTACATGTGTGGGCTAGTAATGCTCACCAAGCATCAAACTCTCCTGTATTGCTCCAAGGATCATGCCCAGTTTGAATAAGACTGAAAATATTATTAATGGGTAATTTAGACTTTAGGCCTGAGGCTAAGTTCATGCTGTTATGTGGTCAGGATATTGGCACTTTCCCTTTTTTAATTTATGTTCACACAACAGTGACATGAACTAAGTTTGACTGTTCCTCCAGAAATCTGGCCAAAATCCCTCTTTGTGTGGGTTTAATTTGCATCATTCATAGTATTTTGTATATTATACTTGCTTTCATACCAGGTTTGAATGGAATCTTAGATATGACTAAAAGGAGTTCTATTTTTATAACTCAAAATTAATCATGCACCAGCAATGTGAACATGACTCTCTGGGTGGTAATCCTGGAGTTAAATGTTCTCATTCGAAAACAAAATACACATTTATGATCTTTATTGCAGGTCATCATGTATACAGAGTGTGTGCTTAGCATGATTTCAGAGCATGATTTCAATAATTTCAACTGTGCTGTATATTAATTCAGAAGCTAGATTACACGTCAGAAATATAAACATAGCCAAAGTCTCAGATGCTTTCCAATGTGAAGGAGGGTTGTGGTACTGGAGATTTCAAGGAAGAGTAAGCAAGGGCCCAAGTGAAACTTTTTACAAAGTTAAGATTAAGAGGAAGATTCTGCGACCTGACTGCTCAATAATTTTGTCTTTTTTCCATTTGAACTATTGTAGGAGCTTATAGTAGATAAGCTCCTATTTCTTATGGATTTTTTTTTTTTTTTTTTGAGATGGAGTCTCACTCTTGTTGCCCAACCTGGAGTGCAATGCAGTGATCTTGGCTCACTATAGCCTCCTCCTCCCAGGTTCAAGAGATTCTCCTGCCTCAGCCTCCCAAGTAGCTGCGATTACAGGTGTGCACCACCACACCCGGATATTTTTTGTATTTTTAGTAGAGACAGGGTTTCACCGTATTGGCCAGGCTGGTCGCGAACTCCTAATCTTGTGATCTGCCTGTCTCAGCCTCCCAAAGTGCTGAGATTACAGGTATGAGCCACCATTCCTGGCCTGGCTCCTATTTCTTTGAACTGAAAATCACTCCTGAAAAAATTAGGATGCTTGATTTAGGAGCTCCAATATATTTTTCACAATTCAACATCCTCCATTTCTGCTGTTTTCTCCTCTCAATTCAGTTCTCCTTCCATCCTCCTCTTAGACTCACAGTGCAAATCCTGCCTCTTGCTCTTGTCTGCCCAAAAAACCTGCTATGAAATAGTGTCCTTTAAATATCGGAGCAACTTCCAGTCCAGGAAGCTCTACTCACAGTAACTAAGTGTACCAAATGTAATCTTTTATATTATATTTTTATTATACCTTACCATTGTTTACAATTGCCCACAGTATTCAGTACAGTAACGTACTGTACAGGTTTACAGCTTAGGAGCAATGGACTACACCATATAGCCTAGGTTTGTAGTAGTCTATACCATCTAGGTTTGTGTAAGTACATTCTATGATGTTTGCACCATGACAAAATCACCTAGCAATGCATTCCTCAGAATGTATCCCCATTGTTAAGTGATACGTGACTGTATTTTCAAATAATCTATCTTTGAGTTTCACATATTATTTCTCTGGTTTGGCCAGTCCTACTCTATTGTATTCCTCTATTATATTTTATTTCATTCTTTGTATTTTCTGGCCCTAGAATTTCTGTGTTTTTAAAAATTATTATTTCAATCTATTAAATTTCTCTTTCTGATCATTCATTGTTTTTCTCCTTTTATTGGATTGTTTCTCTAGTTCCACCATCTTCATCCATTCTACCAGGTGAATTCTGAGGTGCTGCCTATGTCATAGCCCCCTTCTAAGAAAATCAGTCCTATCTGTGACTTATTATATAAAAAGACCTTTCTTCTATGGATCCTTGCCTAATTGGGTCAGGGGTGGGCCGTTGATTAAGGTTTAGCCAATCAGACTAACACTTTGAGAATTAGTATTGAAGGATCAGAGAAGGAATTAACTAGCTTTGCAGAGCACAATGGAAAAAAAGAGTCAAGGAGAATCATGGATTAAAGGCAGCATTTTTTGATGCCCATTTGTGAGTGGATGAATAAAGGGAAGTCATTCTGTAAGGAGAGAAACAAAATATAGCAAGTATCTTCAGGAAGATAAAAATGCGAGACTCTCTCATCCAGGAAATAGATAGAATAGGCTTCTTAATTACTTTCAGTTATTTCCATGCCTGGCTTTCATTTTGCACAAGTGTTTAACAAGATACTATGTATAAAGTTTCTTATATGTGTCTACCATATACATATGCCATATACGTCTACCAAGAAAAGTTTCTTTGCTAGTGCTCTCTTGTACTTTCTTCTGCTCTCTCTTTCTCGCTTTCTTTTTTACTCTCTTGGTAACTGAAACTTTCTCTCTCTCTCTCTCTCTCTCTCTCTCTCTCTCTCTCTCTCTTTGATTTCCTCTTGTTTCCTTTGTCTTTCTAGCACTCTGTCCCTCCTTCCCTTTTATTCTCTCTTTGGTAATCTCTATTCCTCTCTCTGTCTTTCCTTTACATCTCTCTTTCAGCTTCAATTTCTCTAGATTTATTCTTCTTGAAACTAAATGGCACAGTAAAGTTTTTAAGCACATTGGTAGTACCAGTGGACACTTCAAATTTATTTAAACTTAAGTAAAATGTTGTTTTGAGGGGTGGGTTCCTTTTTGCCCCTTAAATCACACTTACTGTACCTAAATGTAACTAAGAACAGAATTTGTGGTAAAGCTTTCTAAAATACTGGTTATTAAAGTCTATCCCTTCTGTAGAAGCTAGATTCAAAAAGAAAAGAAAGAAAGAAAGAAAGAAAGAAAGTCTATCCTGGTCTATTCTGAAGAATAGTGTAAACTGTTAGCAGAGCTGTGGTGTATTTTCAGATGAAAGAACGGAAATAGTGAACTCTGAGAAGCCTGGTGGTACTACTGCAAAATCCTTTGCATACTGTTAAGCAACACACTGACAGAGGGACTAATTTCTTAAACAGTATTCCCTTGATATTTCCAACTTGCATGTTTTGCACAGCTTCCTTTCCTGAAATTATGGAGTGTATGAGATGTATAAAATGTAGAAATTTTGATTGAAATCTTTCATTTGGAAATTTGTAAAATAGAAAGGAGTGTGAGTTCCTCCAGCTACCTTATGGTCTGAGTATCAGAGAGAACAAATGAAATCTCACCTTCTGTATGGAGCTGAAGTTTCACATGTGGTCATTACAATGAAATTCAATGGTCACCTCTCTAAAATAAGTAATTACCTTAAATAATCTAAGGTTATTATCGTAACTTTATCCAAATTGAGTACTCTGTTGATTTCCCTTGAATTATATATTATTTTTAAAATGTGTTAATTTTAAAGAGTTTATAATATTACATGTACACTTTATAAGGAAAAACAACCTTTTCTATCTGCCAATCAGTTTAAAAAATAGAACACTCAAATGTAATGTAGCTCCTTCTGTACTTTCTTTTTCAATCAGTTTTCTTCTTTCATTTCCCTCTACCTCCTGTATTATACTGCCTAAAATGTCAGTTCAAGGAAGAATTTAAGTAAATTTTACTTAGTTGGTTTCAATGTTTTATCATGAATTATGATGTTTACTCTCTGTTTTTATTTTTGAGGCTCTTCATCAGATTGAGAAAACACTCATATTCCTAGTTTACTGAAAGATTTTGTCAAGAATAAAAATGGAATTTTCAAAATGTTCTTTTCTACATATAATGGATTACCATATATAATTTTCCCTTATTCTGCAATAGACACTAACTATCATTGTTAATTCTTAATCCAAAAATTCTCATGGGAGAGAACTGATTGGCGCTGTGTCAGAAATGAACATGAGTCTAGCCAATTGTAACTCAGAGCAGGATATAGGTCAGGCTCATGTAGATTATTGCCCAGACAGCAAGGACTATGGTTAAAGACCCTGTAATCAAGAACGTGGCATGTTCTATAGCATCTATAACATATATTGGGTGGAGGTACCAGGAATATGAGTGTTACCTCTTCTATATCTTCTTTCTTTATATTTCTTTATATTTTAATTTTATCATATTAGTTACTATCATGAAATTGGTAGTCCTCCCATTTCATGATAAAATGCAGTTGTTATATAAACAGAGCTTTTCTGGCAATGATTGTGAACTCACCTAATTTCAGGAACACCAAACACTACTCCAGCGAAAGACAGAGTAGGGGCTTATGGAAATTAGATGATCAACAAGAGGTTTGGCTCCAGTCCATCTCAAAGTGGGCCCAGTGGGTACACAAATCCAACTTAAGTTTTTTTGTTTGTTTTGTTTATCCAGTTCTGCAACTCATTTGAATACAAGCACATAGCAAATGACAGAATCCCCACATGTGATTTTTGACCCACTAACTAAGCATTTGTTGTAAAACTTCAGCAGCCAGCACTCACACTCACAGCATCTGGAATATGGGTATACTGGCTCAGAAAA
This sequence comes from Cacajao melanocephalus, assembly GCA_963573385.1. NCBI lineage: Eukaryota > Metazoa > Chordata > Mammalia > Primates > Pitheciidae > Cacajao > Cacajao melanocephalus. The sequence goes on from CAUYLG010015445.1 coordinate 24,364, forward strand.
GGAATCTTGGAGTATCACCAATAGGGTCCACTACTGCAGTTATTTCTGGGAGGCTGGGTAAGGCACTGGACACTTAAAATTTCAATGTTCCTTTAAATTGCATCTTTATTTCATTACTTTTAAATTTGTATTTCATTCTCTTCCCTGTTCGAATTTTATTTTTACATGATATATTGTTTGAAAATAATTATAAACAATTTAAAGAAAAAAAAACAAATTCTACTTTTTAATATGTAGCCTTAAAAAGTTAATATAGAATGGCTTACACACATCTTTTTAATAATTTCTATGTTAAAAATTAGAAATACCAACCATCTCAACCCAACATGGAAGCCTCATTTTTCAGGAAATGTAAAAAAAGAAAAAAGAAAATAAAAACCTTGTACTTACTGGTTTAAAATTTTTCTAGATTTATTCAAATTCTCACTATTTCTCCATGTTTCTTTTGTATTGCATTTGTATTGTGAGATGGTAGCAAAAAAGGCTTTTGTAGACATAAAATAGACTCTATTAGTCTGAGTTCTCTAGATATACAGAATACAAGATAAATCAGTATACGTGTATATGTGTGTAAGTATGTAAATATGTGTGTATGTATAAGTATGTGCATATATATAGGTATGTATATACATATACATACCTATATATATGCATATACATATATATACCTATATGTGTATATACATATTAGGTGTGTGTGTATATATATATATATATGTATGTATATAGGGGTGTGTGTGTATATATATATGTATATAGGTGTGTATATATATACATATATGTATATATATGTATACGTATATAGGTGTGTATATACATATATATATGTATACATATATAGGTGTGTATATACATATATATACACACACACACACACACACACACACACCTATATACAGAGAGAGGAGAGAATGTTTATTATTTAGATGGTCCCTGACTTAACCATGGTTTCATGTACAATTTTTTGACTTTACTATCGTGCAAAAGTGATTCACACTCAGTAGGAATCATACTTCAAATTTTAAATTTTGATCTTTTCCAGGTCTAGTGATATGTGATGCAATATTCTCTCTCAGTTTTGGGGTGCGGTAAACAACCAATACTCTGCAGTCTACTGTGTTGCCAGCATTTTTTGGATATTGTATTTTGTGTTTTTGAATCCCATTATGTGTACAAAACCCCCATTTCATCTTACAACGTTTTCAACTCACTAGCTTTATGAGATTGCAACCTCATCAAAAGTTGAGGAGCATCTGTAATGAATTGGCTCACACGGTTATGAAGGCTGAGAATCCCTAGGATCTGCAGTTGACCAGCTGGAGAAGCGGAAGAGCCAGTGGTATAGTTCCAACCCAAATCTGAAGGTTTGAGAACCAAGAAGAGACAAAAATGTCAGTCCCAGTTTGAGTCTAAGTCTGAAGTCCAGAGAAGACTAATGTCCCATCTCAAAGACAGTCAGGCAGACAGTGAATTCTCTTTTACTCTGCCTTTTTGTTGTATTGAGGGCTTCAAAGGATTTAATGGATTGGATGAGGCTTACCGACAGTTGGGACGGCAGTCCGCTTTTTTCAGTTTGCCAATTCACATGTTAATTTCATCCAGCAACACCCTCACAGAGACACCCAGAATAATATTTAACCAAATATTGGGCACTGTGTGGCCCACTTAGTTGACACATTAAAATTAACTGTCAAAGGTTCCACCATGTTAGTTCTGAGGAACTTAGAACCAACTTGGCTCCACTTACTTATTTTAAAGATAACGTTATAAACTGAATAGAGAAGAAAGATAAATTGCTTAAAATGTCAAATGTTTGGAAGAAGAACCATCATTCACAACTATTGTATTCTAGTCTCCTATTAACATACAGTCTATATGCTTTACAAATTGTAACTCTGAAACTAAAAAGGTTTATTGGACACTTCTGACCTTGCATTAAATTCTTAGATATTAGGAAAGAGAGAAATAAAACCAGAGTATATGCATTTTGGTGCAAATAAATATTAATTATTGAGTATTTACAAATTATGAAATGATTAAATTTTCAAAGTTTTCTTAAAATAAGTTTTTATTCCAGAAAAGGGGAGAGAAGAGTGTATGGAAAATTTTAGGACAAGAGCTAAAATTTTCCATTGGACATCAGAAGAGGCAAGATGGGATTTTGTACCTAGAGATAATAGGTAAGCACTAAATGTCATCTAAGCCAGCTGTTAATTCCAAGGAGGTCAAGTGAAGTAAGAGAAAACCTCTCCATAACAAAAGTTGAATGTAAGTAAGAGATAGAAATACATTAAGCATACTCTGTGACAAAATATCTAAAAGTGAATAATACTTTTGTATTTTCATGTAAATATATGAATATATCTGTATAGATACAGAAGAAAATGATCATATTTGTTATTTTCAGACAAGGAACCAGTTGTTGGAAAGAGTGTGAGGCGATTAAGAATTTCCAAAATACAATTTTTGTTACTCTTGAATTTTGAAACATGTAAATGTTTTCTCTATCTAAAAATTTCAAATATTATAAACTAGAGCTCCAAATTTAAAAAATGAGGACTAAAGTTTTTAAAAATAATGAAATTAAATACTATCTAATCATATCTTACATTTGTTGAGCAAATATATGTGCTAGGTATTTTATATGCATCACTTCATTTAATTCTTATTGTCAATACCATTGTTTAGATATTAGGAAAATGAAGTTTAATGAGATTGTCCTTTTATGTTTTTCATAGTTTTGACCATTTGTGAAAGTCAGCTAGAACAGTAAGCATTTGTCTTCAGTTAGACTAAGAAATTAATTAAACACCAGATAAACACTGCTGTACCAACTAGCCCTTACAATCTCCTCAGGTGTTTCTTGGTAAATATTGCACATTAGCAAATATATATTGTAAAGTTTGACTAAAATTTGCTTTAAACTAGAAACATTATGCAGAACCCAAGTCATCTGAAAGGCTGAGCTTTGGACCCCGAATCTTGTTGACTGTAATTGCCCAGGTTGGATAATCTCCTGGAGACAGAAAGCTATTCACAAAATTGGACTTAGAATCACACTGCCTTCAGTGTCTTCCTTCTCTGCCACTCTAAATGATCTTCAATGAGGAGATCTAGACTGTGGTATGTTGAAAACCATGTGGAAAGCATTTTCTTTACTGACTGTTGAGACTGAAAGTGATCTTAAATTTACCTTTTGAAAACCCTTATTTAGGTACATTTTTCAATATCACACATTGCACGAAGAGTTGCCCATAGAAATTCTACACACAATGTTATCATCTTACATTTGTAAGAGAGGCAGACCAACAAACTACATGAGATAAAACTGGACTCTATTTAACCATTCTTATATTTCTGAAATTCTGCTTTATATTTTGCTGAATATCTCAGAAAAGAGCAATAAAAAACTACTCTTCAAAGGTTATACATAATTTCTAAAATGATAAAATATATAATGCCTCCATCCTTGTGAATCTGAATGCTTCATATTTTTGTGTTGGCTATTAGTGCAGATTTGGAAGGAAAAACAATCCTCTCCCATATAAATGAGTATTACTTATATAATTTTAATTTCCTGGTCCTATAATTTCAGGATAAATCCCCTTTATGCTAATTATTAATCATTTTAGTAAAACCATACTTCTTATATTGGCTCTTTTTTCATATCTGAATCATATTTGCCTCAACAACAGCTATACATTACAATTTAAAATATTTCCAGAGACAGAGCTTTCCAAATAATTGCTGTGTACTAATAATGTAAATACCTTCTTCTACAGTGTAAACTCACTAAGTGATATTTCATACGTTATTTTAGTGACTTATCAGTATGATTTTAACCCAATTCAACTTCAGAATTACATTTCTGACCACATGCATTTCACATGTCAATAACATCAGGACAATAACTATAGTATTCTAATACTAGATTTCATCTCCTAGAAGTAATTTTATTTCAAAAAGAAACTTCAATTTTTAAGAGCAAACTCAAAAGTCTATAATACTTAATTTCTCTTGAAACACTATTTTATGCAATGATGATAGAATGTATTCAACACATCTTCTGTGTTCCTAGATTTCTTTTTTTAAGGAAACAATTGGCTTCTAAATTTCATTCTGATGCCTCATTTAGTTACAACTCCATGCCACCTGAAAATAATCTAGCAGAGGGTTACACCTAACCAAGTTGAATTGAGATGGAAGCATTTAAGTATCTCTTTGGAGGAAAGGAAATGGTATTGTTAATGTGCCTCTCTATATACTGTGTCAACCTCATAGTTAAATCACACTGTGAACTCATACCAAGCCCTATTCATGGTCACACCTCTTATTCCTTTATTAACCTTTAGGTTTTTATGATCTGTTAGACATAGATACACATCTGTTCAACAGACCAAAGCCTTACGTAGCCACCTGCCGAAATATTTCAAAAGCTACTTGTAAAAATACCTTGAGTGTATAAACAGTGCCTAGCTTCACTTTAAGGTGAATGAACGTATTTTCTATGGGCCACAACCCTTAAGTCCCTGATTTTAGCAACTCACATAGTTCACTCCTGCAGCTATTTGGTTCTGCATATAGATGTGGCATAACATCTCAAGATTAAAGCATCTTGCATCATTTAATAAGTAGGGTGCAAATAAACGATGGAAATATATAATAAAAATTCTTTTATAAAGCAGTTGTACCAAAGTGCAAATTTAATTTGTATGGAATTTCCTAGGTCTAGATGGCATAATAGAAACCTTAATGTTTTTAAAAGAAATTTAAATATTAAAATATTCAAAAATAACTTAATTTTGTCCCATTTATTTCAAAGTCCTATATAAAAGGGTGGACGCTGTTACGTATTTTTTCATTAAAATTTTCTATTTTTTCTATAAATATTCTACCACCATATATTTTAATTTATGTTAAAATAATAAGGAAAATACTCAATAGTTGAGAAATCTAGATCAAATTAAAGACATCAGAGGTAACACAAGAAGTTCACCTTTAACTAGAAGAAGTTTGGATGTCTGTCAAATGGTACATGGAAACGAGCTAAAGCTAAAATTAACTTCATGTCTGTGATACAGTAAATTACTAGATTTAGAAACAATAACAAGGAATAATACAGCATTTATCACACCACTGATAATTTCACATTATTATAGACTGCAAGATAACTCAATATTTAAGCCATACCGTGATTGTGTTGTATTTTGGAAAAGTATAGTAGTCCAATAGACTCTGTTACCCTACTGGCAACCTTGTAAGAGACATAGAAAAAGACATTAGGGATTCAATTTGTATAGGGGCAAAGAAACTCTAGGTAGAAGAAGCACTACCCATTGCTACAATAAATAGGTTCATGTGTCAAAATCTTAATAGATTATTTTTAAAAGAGTACTATTTTTAGGCCATGAAGCTTACTAGTCAGAAAACAAAAGTTTCATAAAATGCCTTTGATTCTAATTATAGAAGATCACACTATTTTGGATAATAAATGGACAGAAATTTCATTTAAAAATGCAAAGTTATTTGATATGCAAATATAGAGCACTTTCCATTTTCCCTACCCCATAAAATCTAATTCCATTATAAAAACTATTAAAGTAGATTTATTAGAAGTTGACTCCATAATAGTTGTCTAGTGTTAAAGTGCCTGTAGAATCTCAGCAGATTTTTAGTATGGCTGTAGTTCTCAGCAAAGTATTTGTTTAATGAATACATTAAAAACAGTTTGAATATTTAAAATGTACATTTTGTGGTCTAGTCATTTTTCCATGAATTTAATATAAATCAAAAAGTTTTAAATGTATATTTATGTGAACAATATAACAGTCATCACATTGTTTATATTTAGAGTAAAATAACTCATATTTATACAAGATATATAACTAAAGATTTATAACTAAAGCAATCTTATCACTAAAAGATATCTAAAGAATATAATGATTTCTGTTACATTTTGTGTCATGTGTCATTGGCAGCCTAAAATTTATTTTTATAATTATACTAATGAAAATAATAGCAATTAACGGGCTTAAGATAGAAATGAAACATATACTGTACAATCTCATTGGCTACCACACCTTTTTCTAAAAAATAAGTCAAGTTAAATATATGTATATATTTATGCATACAATTTAAAGTATACATTTATATATTTATAAAGGTATATATTTATAAATGGTATATATTTATGCATACCATTGAAAGACATTTCTGACGAGGCACAGTGGCTCACAGTGGATTACACGCCTGTAATCCCAGCATTTTGGGAGGCCGAGGTGGGTGATTAGCAGAGATGGGAGCTATTTGTATCATTTAATAGGAGGAGGGTACAAATAAACCATGGCAATATATAATAATAATTCTTTTATAAAGCACTAGTACCAAAGTGCAAATTTAATTTGTATTAAATTTCCTAGGTCTAGATGGAATAATAGAAATCTTAATATTTTTAAAAGCAATTTAAATACTAAAATATTCAAAAATAACTTAATTTTGTCCCATTTATTTCAAAGTCCTATATAAAAGGGTGGTCAGGAGTTCGAGACCAGCCTGACCAAACGGTGAAACCCTGTCTCTACTAAAAATACAAAAATTAGCCAGCTGTGGTGAGGCATGCCTGTAATCCCAGCTACTCAGGACGCTGAGGCAGGAGAATTGCTTGAACCCAGGAGGTGGAGGTTGCAGTGAGCCAAGATCACACCACTACACTCCAGCCTGGAGGGAGACTCCAACACACACAAAAGAACGACATTTCTATGTTTATGCAGCCCAAATTAAATATATATACATACACACACACACATGCATGTGCACATACACACACACACACCACTATAGATGGAAAGATATGGACACGCATCTTCAATTCTTTTTTTGTTTAACTGGGTGTTCTCCAGTACTATGATTAAAATATCAGCAAGAAACAGTTACATTGTCATGGAATCAACAATGAACATAAGATTTGTTGCTGCTTCATTATTTCTCATAATTTGTAGCGGCTAGCCTTTTAATACACGTGTTTGTCATTATCAATCACTGAAAGAATCTCTCAGCTTTTCTCCTCTTTCAGTCAACTTTCACTGACTTGTTGATACAAGGAGCATATTTGCCTCAAGCAATTGGCTTTAAAGCACTTATAATTCTGAGAGGAACATTTTATGTTGTCTCTGTTAATTTGCTAAAATTATAACTTTCTGCTAGACTTATGGATGTAGAGAGGAACCAACTAATGTGCTCCTGGTAGAAATTACTGGTGTGATGAGAGAATACAACAGGTAATTTTGCAGTTAACAACAGTTTCAGAAAATTTCATTTCTTTTATTGTTTATCCTTATGTTAGAAGTTGGAAGGAACTGTACTGCTGATGAAAGCCATTATACAAGTTGGAATGTGAGCTGCTTGTATAACCAGTATTTCCTCAGACCACACTCGACTAAGGATTCAATAGTGTCACAATAGTAATTTGAAAATTATACTTTAACTGCAAAACTGTGAGAATTGTAGGTAGCTTCAGATCCCTCCCAGCAATTATAAGCATTTCCTGTTAGAAAGGAATTTCAAAATGCTCCCAAAATTAACTCCTTGGGATTCCAGAATATATATAGTTACAACTTAAGTGTACCCCTCCTCTGCCAAGACCCAGATGCAAGTCCATGGGAGATGAATTTAGGAAATCACTCTAATAATACACTCTTCAAGAGTTAACATTTCCTCTCTGTTCCAAACTTTACCAGGTGTCTCCGACTCTCTCTCCTCAGGAAGATGTTTTCTCATGAAGTATCTTAGTTTACATCTGCTGGTCCATGTTGTTGGCCCTTTAGATTTGCTGCTCCATCCTTCACCATATATATATGTGTGTGTGTGTTTGAGAAAGATATATATATATACACACACACACACACATGTCATAATGTATAATATATCTTATCATGATAAATATTATAGCATAATACATACGATATATGTCATATATAATTTGCATCATGTTATGAATTTTACTACTATAGATACATCATACAGGTGGAATCATATATTTCCCTTTTAAAGTATGTAGTTGAGTAGTATTAAGTACATTCATATTGTTGTGCAACCTTCACCACTATTCATTTCTAGAACATTATCCATATCTCAGTATCCAAATATCCTTCTTGTTTCTCTTACAAAGATACCGGTCATTGGATTTATAGCCCACCCTAAATCCAAGATTATTTTATCTTGAGTTCTTTAATTACATAGGCACAGATCCTATTTCCAAATAAGGTCACATGGAGAACCTCTATGAGGGCAGTCCAGAGGGAAAATGTGGGGTTGGAGACCCCCATAGATTCTCCACTGTGGCACTGCCTGGTGGGGCTGTGAGAAGACGGCCACCATCTTCCAGACCTCAGATTCACTGACAGCTTGGATCATGCACCCTGGAAAAGCTGCAGACACTGAACACTAGCCTTTGAGAGCAAGCCATGTGAGACGAGCCCTGCAGAACCACAGGGGCAGAGTTTCCCAAGGCATTGGGAGTCCACCTTTTGCATCAGTGTGACCTGGATGTGAGACATGGAGTCAAATGACATTATTTTGTAGCTTTAAGATTTAACAATTGCCCTTCTGGGTTTTGGACTTGCATGAAGCCTGTGGCCCTTTGGTTTGGCCAATTTCTCCCTTTTGGAAAGGCAGTATTTACTCCAGTGCATCTTGGCAGTAACTACTTGTTTTTGATTTTACAGGCTCATAGGCAGAACAGACTTGCTTTGTCTCAGATGATACTTGGGACTTTTGACTTCTGGAATGAGTTCAGATTTGGGGGACTGTTGGGAAGGCATGATTACATTTTGAAATATGTGAAGGACATGATATTTGTGAGAAGCCAAGGGTGAAATGATATGGTTTGTAGCTGTGTCCCCATCCAAATCTCATGGTGAAATGTAATCTACAATGTTGGAGGAGGGGCAGGGTGGGAGGTCATTGGATCATGGGGGTGGATTTCCCCTTTGCTGTTCTCATGATAGTGAGTGAGTTCTCATAAGATCTTGTTGTTTAAAAGTGTGTAGCACCTCCCGCTTCTCTCTGTTCCTTCTGCTCTGGCCATGTAAGACTTGACTCCTTCCTCTTTGGTTTCCTTCATTAATGTAAGTTTCCTGAAACCTCCACAGCCATGCTTTCTGTAGAGCCTGTGGAACTGTGAGTCAATTAAACCTCTTTTATTTATAAACTACCAAGTCTCAGGTAGTTCTTTATAGCAGTGTGAGAATGGAGCAACACAGTGAACGTTAATTTGGGGGAGGGGAACACTATTCAATCCACCACAAGTTCCTAGGCATGTTTCTCTTCTTTATCTGTCCTTTTTTTGACCTATTTTTATTCTTTTATGGCATTTATTGCATGGTGTCTTAGAAACACATGTTTGTGTGTCTTATGAACATTTTAAAATCAGGTTTTTAATTTATTCTTGAAATTACAGTTTTAGTAGAGTGTCTGGAACATATCAGTATTCAAATATTTTCAGTTAGTTCAGCATTTTCTGTTTTTTTAAGCATAGGAATTTTTTGGTATTTATATCTCAATTTTTCACTACCTTTATTTTCACTGCCTTCTTAGTCTGATAATACTAACCACAGAACCACATCTGTCGTCAGCTCAAAACACACAAATTAATTTTATTCATAGTTAGTTCTAACTTCATACTACTTTATACATGATTGATAAATTTTACCAGTAGACTTTGGTTCAATCCTTAAGTTTGGCAAATTTAAAGGAGCTAATGTTACAATCAGTGATTTCCTGATGACATTTTACATGTTGAAATCCTCATTTTAATATTCTAATCTGTGAAAATGATTTATATTGGAAGGATTGTAAAAATGTCAAATGAGTCAACTTGGAAGTAAAGTAGGGGACCATGTAAACATATAGAAGTTGAAATAAAAGAATAAGAGGGAGAACAACTTCTCCTATAGAAATAATAAAAATATAGATTATTTTCATTGTTTTGAAACAATTAAAGCTATTACAATCAATGTTATTTTCTCCTTATTTTTATTTTTAGCTATTTGTATACTTGTGATACTTATAATACCAGCCTTTTATATAAAATCATTCATAAATAATATTTAATTTGTCAGAAGAGCAACAATTTTTCCTATGGTAGAGGACTAGCTGTGTGCACTCATTTCTATACTGTAAAGTAATTGCTGAGAAAAGGCTGCCCAACAGTGAATGTATATTCAGCCCTAAGCTCATCAAAACTCAGTTTAGCTGTGTAACCAGTACTTGCCAAGAGAACATGAGTGAAAGCTATGTTTTCTTTCTAGGGCAAGGAAGTTAAGAATCAGGTGTGTCTTTTCTATTCAATTATGTTTTACCATTCAGATGAAGGCAGAGGACATAAAGGCTCTGGAGAAGAAAGGAACAATAAATGGAAAGTGTGTTTCTGCTGAATGGATGGTCTGGCTGCTAACCAGGAACATCAATACTACATTCTTACCAGAGCATAAAAAGCTAACATTGTGGTAGGCAACTGAAATTTTAGAATTTACTGCAGCAGGTGCTAATCTAACATATACAGGAATTGGTACTTGAAGAAGATGCAACCTATAAACAAAAAATAACATATGTGCCATAGGCTTAATGGTCAGGTGGCAGGTGGTAGAGAAATACATATCTTTGGGAAGTTGGAGATTCATGATAAACAAAGGCAATTGCTTTGTAAAACTATTTTCTGCACTAGCAGGCATACGGCTAGCAGATTTTGAGTTCACCAAGAATAACTCCATGACAATATATATTTTTAACAAGAAACTTGTGCCATTAAAACACAGGCTCGGCTGGGCTTGGTGGCTCATACCTGTAATCCCAGCACTTTGGGAGGCTGACGTCAGGATTTTGAGACCAGCCTGGCCAACATGGTGAAACCTTGTCTCTACTAAAAATACCAAAATTAGCTGAGTGTGGTAGCTCACACCTGTAGTCCCAGATACTCAGGTGACTGAGGCAGGAGAATCACTTGAACCTAGAAGGAGGAGGTTTCATGCCACTGCACTTCACCCTGGGCAACAGACCAAGAGTCTGTAAAAAAAACAAAAAAAACAAAACAAAAAAAACACTTGGAACAAAGAACATGTGGAACATGTTCTGAGTGCTACTATTAAGACAAGGCTTCAGGGCCTAACAAACTTAAGAGTGTAGCTGGCATAACTTTTGGTGAACTTTTGGAAGGATTAAGCTGGTACCTTGCAGATACTATTAGTTGGACAAAAGGGATCCTATAAAGCTTAAGTGCATGGCTTACAGGAACCTGATATGTTCAAAGTTTCAGTAAATAATTGCGGAGGGAAAAATATAACTCAAAAAGACTTGTGGCTTACGGAATTGACTTGAATAAAAACCAGAAAAACTACAAAATTTTTGAGAGAGATCTATTGGCAAAAAAACAAAAACAAAAAAACCTTTGATATTCAAGGTGTAAAAATACTTCTAGGACTCTAACTTCATTCAAACACAATGTGAGCTTACAAAGCCACTCAGCCATTAAGAATGTGTAATTCAATGCCCTTTTCAGGTATGGTCAAGGATGATAATGTAAAAGGGAAATCTCATGTAATAAAGTAAGAATCCTGTGGAAGAATGGTCTGAAGAACTATGTTCAGGAAGCAGATAAGAGGCCTGATCAAGGGACATGTTTGCCTATTCACATATTAGATAAACCTTGCAACATCTGTCCTCCAGAATTTCAGAATTGCTGTGGAACAATAGTTACTATGTGACTCTCACTTTCCTTCTTTTTAATGAAAATGTTTATTGAGTTACTCTACCAATGCAGTGTCGAGGACAGTCTTTCTTTTTTTACTTATTTATTTATTTTTTTTGAGACAGAGTCTGGCTTTGTTGCCAGGTGCCAGGCTGGAGTGCAGTGGCACGATCTTGGCTCACTGCAACCTCCGCCTCCCAGGTTCAAGCAATTCTCCTGCCTCAGCCTCCCGAGCAGCTGGGACTACAGGCGGGCATCACCACACCCAGCTAATTTTTGTATTTTTTAGTAGAGACAGGGTTGATGTTGGCCAGGATGATCTCGATCTCTTGACCTCGTGATCCGCCCGCCTCTGCCTCCCAAAGTGCTGCGATTACAAGCGTGAGCCACCGTGCCCGGCCCCCGTCTGTCTTTTTAGTTTATTGGTTTTCAGAGCAAGAGGATCTTCATCTGGATCTGAGGTAGATCATAAAACCCTAGTCTTCAAGCCTGATGGTTTGAATGTATGAAAATTTGGGAGTTGAGATGGGGTAAGTAAATTTTGCAGCAGTAGACAAAATCCCACCCTTCCACTCCCACACTCATTTCTTCACTCTTCTACATGGGATCTTTCTAGTGCCTAAAATGAAGTGATATATCTCCTCATACCACTAACGTTCGACTCAGCCACATAATTAGCTTTGTCTAAATAAATCTTTGTGTAATACCATGCAAGCAAGGATTTTTAAAGTGTTTGCATTTCTTGACTTTACCTCTAGTACTCCACTTACATCATTGTATGAAAATGCCATGGGGGACTGTTGACTCAAGAAGTATGAGACATGTGGGCTGAGTTGAACTCGGCCTTAAATGTAGTCACGAACTGAGTAAATGTGGAACTTGGTGAAGGGCTACCTGATTCAAATATTTAAGTGAGAAAAAAAATAAATGCTTTTTGCTATAAGCTACTCAGGTTTTGCAGACGTTTGTTTCACATCATTACTGTGGTAATATTTGACTAATAAAGAGATAATTAAAATAAATTTCTAATCTGCAAGGGATTTCTTCTTTTTAATTTCCTTTCAAAATTACTAATAATGAGGTACAAGTCACAGAGGAAAACCTAATTATACTGCTTTTGCTATCCTGGTTATAATCTTCTTAAAAAATAATTTTCTACTTTTTCACCCACTCCACGTACCTATTTTAATATACTAAATGAACACTCTTGCAATCTGTTCTCTATAGATTTATTTAGAATTTTTATAAACTATTAATTGCATTGTATATGTTTACTTTGCATAAATTATAAATACTTTGCATTTCTTACTATTTTTCACTGAAAATATTATATTTTTGAGATCTACAATGTTGACATATGTAAAATTCCTTCCTTGACTCTGAGTATTGCAATAGTATTATAGCCTGTGTATCTAACAGACAAAAGAGTTTGTTTCAAGGGTTATCTTAGCAGTCACTTTTCTTTTTTATTGGCATGCACATAGTGTCAGTCTAGTCAGGCTTTACTGGTAGCTATCAGAGAAAAGTCTCATCAATAGTTAGGGTAAACATAAACATTTCCAGATGGAGAAGAAATAATCTTTCCCACCATGTTAGGGTGTATTTGCAATCTCAGGACGACAGAATATTTTAAGCAGAAAAATAAAACGTTTTAAGAGGGAATACACCTCTCCTGCCATATGGCAGTGAGAGCAGGCATATGAATTTGATAAAAATGTTACCAGAAAGGGGTCCTGATCCAGACCCCAAGAGAGGGTTCTTGGATCTTGTGCAAGAAAGAATTCAGCCTGAATCCAGAAAGTAAAAGCAAGTTTATTAGGAAAGTAGAGGAATAAAAGAATGGTTACTCCAAGGACAGAGGAGCCCTGATGGCTGCTGGTTCCCTATTTTTATGGTTATTTCCCGATGATAAGCTAAAGAAAGTGTGAGTTATTTATGCCTTTCCTTTTGAGACCATATAGGGTAACTACATTGCCAGGGCATTTGTAAACTGTCATGGCAGTGGTGGGAGTGCAGCAGTGAAGATGACCAAAGGTCACCCTCATTGCCATTTTGGTTCTGGTGGGCTTTAGCCAGCTTCTTTACTGCATGCAACCTGTTTTATCAGCAACATCATTATGATCTGTATCTTGTGCTGACCTCCCATCTCATCCTGTGGCTTAGAATGCCTTAACCATCTGGGAAAGTAGCCCTGAAGGTTTCAGCCTCATTTTACCCAGCCTCTATTCAAGATGGAGTTGCTCCGGTTCAAATATCTCTGACAAAAATATTACAGATGGCAGATTTTTAGAAATCTCACAATGCATTTCAAAGCATTATTTAAAAAATATTTTAAAACATAAAATATTAAAAATATCTGAAATGATGACCATAAACTTTTACTTTTGCTGATAAACTCTCTCTGAACTCATTTAAAATGCTTTAAAATACTTTAAAATATTTTAAAATATTTAAACCATAGCTTGGGATTTTAGCACAAAATTTTGATGATCTTTATCATAGCTTACGAGTCTGAGATGTAAATATATTCTAAGGGGTGACATAAAATAATACAAATTAGTTGCTCAGTAGAAAAAATATTAATGGAAAGTATTTTCATTTTGTTAAATCGCTGATATGGATATTCTACTTAGTGAAATAAAATCTAAATATGGTGTCCTTCTAGTGAAATAAAATCTAAATATGAAGCAAAAGGTAATTTACTCTTGGCACTTTATACCAACATAGAACTTCACATTCACTTGGCCTGAGATAAAAAGATTTGAAAAGAGAATCTTAAAGTTACCGAAATAAATAAATGCCTCTTTAAAAAAAATGTGGTCAATCACCCTCTTATATGAGGTATGTGTGTGTAGGGGCATAGAATGAGACATTTAGATCCAAAAAAAAAAAACCCCAAATAATAGTTAAAAGAAGATTTCATGGACTTTAATTCCCACAGTATTCAGCATGCATTGAACCTAATCAGCATTATAAAACAGTCTATGCAAATAACACTGAGAAAGGAAGTATGAAAATTTTATTTAAAGTAGAGAGAATCAATTTGGTTGAATACAGTTTGATAAAAACTGGACTTCATTCAAATCAATTTCCTCTAAGCTAAAATAAAAGCACCCTTTTTCTTATTAACTATTATGTATAATTCTTTGATTTTGATATCTATTGTGAGACTATTTTTAACAGAAGAAAACAATATCATTTGAATCTATTTAGTTTAACAAAATGCTATAGAAATTCTAAATGAAAAAAGCTATTGAGATACAAATTAGTTTGTAAGAAAACACCAAAAGAAAGACAATTAATTCTTTCTTTTAGAAACTTTTCCTTTAAGTTTATGTATAATAATTATTAAATTAAACTCCTTTTAACAGGAAATTACAAAGAAAGTCTTTTAGCTTTTTATTCTAAAAACAGCATGTGCAAATGAGTCAATCTACCTTACTAGCAAGACCAGGTCAGTTTTGAAATCAGAACATTTGATATTTTTCTGTATTTATTCGGAAGTCAAAATATCTCTAAAATATTTGTAGTTACTAGAATGCTACCAGGTAATGAAATCTTACATTTTTCTTAGGAAGAAGTTATTCATACTTTCCACATAATGAATAACAGTTTTTCCTTTACAGGTTTACCTTACACTGCAGTGAAAATTGTAGCCACGTGGGAGGTGAAATTAAACACAAAGTTCAACATAAATAAAAGTTTATTTGTAGCATTTGGAAGTCACTTCCTTCTCATCTTACTCACCAGCCTGAGTACTACATAGTTTTAAAGATAGGACCTATATAGGTGAATATTACTTAGATGTTGAAAAATATAGTTAATAATCACAAACTTTCAGGTGATTCTGCCCTAGTTAGGGTAGGGAGAGGAGGCAAGGGGGAAGCTCCTGAATTAGATCCATATTTTGCTCTGGAAGCAATTCCCTTGTTCCTTGTTCTTTATGGGCTTTGTTCATCTTCTAGAAAATTATCCCTTGCTTATTATATTCCATGGACACAGCTCAAATAGGCTTTGAAGATTAAACCTTTTGTGTATGACGAAGTGCAAAGTTCTCTCCTTGACCACCCACATTATCTGATCACTCTCAAATCTGATTGGGTTCCTCATCCTCCATCCTCCCCTAGGTGATTTTTGATCACCATGGTGTGCTTTCAGCAAGAATCCTCTAAAGTCAGTTTGGCTGTAATCCCTCCTTATTCTTAATATTTTCTTTTAGTAATTTTACATCTACTGAGCACCACTCTGTTCCTTCACTATAGATTTTGACTTTTCCTTGTATTTCGAGTTGAGTCCCATCTCTCTCCCCTATTGCAAAACCCCATTGCTGTGGTCCCTCCAACTCTCATGCTGGACTTAAAAAAGATCTGCCTTACTATTTAACAATTATCATAAATATTTTTTTCTTACCAGGTACTGTAAAAATTTTATAGCCAAGTCCTCGTATTATAAATTCAGACAATGTTTGTCAAAAATTTCAATTATTCTTCTTAAATAATCAAATGACTTTAAAATACAAGCTTGTGGGGTTTTCTGAAATACACTTTACTAAAAAATTCTTTAGGCTTCTGATCTATTTGTTTCTCTCAAGTTATGCCAAAAGTTCTTTTTTAGGACTAATTCTCAAGCATAAGGTATTTCTTTGCATTCTCTTTCTTATGCATCTCTCAGCTTACTGCCAACTACCCTGTGGTTATCTGGAAAAGCAGTCTTTTTGGGAAAGGAATCTCTATATTTCCTTTAAATTCTGCTTGCAAACTGGCTAGTTTTTCACTTAACTCATATACCTCAAGATACCATAACATACAGCTAATAACAGCCAGTTACAATGTCAACATACTGCCAAGTTTGGGCAACAAATGTGCCCAGGGCAAGAAGTCTATTAAACATATTTTCTGACTTCTAGGTTTCCACAGCTGATAGTTTTACCAAATATTTTGCTACCATATAATATGGGGTACGATTTTCTCATTCTTTTCTAATAGTTGCTTCAACACTCATTACCCAATTGGGAAGCCATTTTCTTTTATGGCAGTGTTCTACTTTTGGTACCATTTTTAAAAATTGACCAACTAATATTGAAATAATGTTGTACAGAAAATCACCTTAAGATTCAATTGTTTGTATTAACAAACACACATTTGCTCATGATGCTCCATAATAGTTACAGGCTAGATTCCAGCTCAAGGCTGTGGGTTTGGTTCAGGTATGTGCCATGTGTTTCTACATTTTTCTTTGATAAGCAGCTATTCAGGCATTAAGAGCACAGGAGGCCAAACCATTCATGCCAAACCACTCAAGCATGTTTGAGTCCTCTGCTTAAATCATGTCAGCTAATGTTCTATTGGCCAAAGCAATTCTCATGGTCAAAGCCCAACATAGATGAAATGGAGAAATATACTCTATCCATGCTTGTGCACTGAAAGGTCATCTAACTGAAAAAGGCAGTGAGGAATTAAAAACAACAATTGAATTTACATCTATTAATCATCTGTCTATCTTCGTTTTTATCATTATCATGTCTCTTATTCTTTGTAACAAATAAAAGTATAGCTATAACTTAATCTAAAATGAGATAATATGATTCATAAGTTAACACTTGTATATTGATCTTTTTTGTAAATAGGAAATACATTCTACTTTTTCTATTTACATAATATAAATGGAAAATTTATATTTCAGAAAGTGAAGCTTTTAATTGAAAAATTTGGACAATTGCCCAAAGAAGAGTTTTCTTTTCTTTCTTTCTTCCTTTCTTTCTTTCTTTCTTCCCTTTCTCTCCTTTATTTCCTTTTTTTTTTTCTTTTTTTTTTGAAATGGAGTCTTGCTCGGTAGCCCAGGCTGGAGTGCAGAGGCATGATCTCGGCTCACTGCAACCTCTGCCTCCTGGGTCCTGGTTCAAGCAATTCTCCTACCTCAGCCTCCCTAGTAGCTGGGATTACAGGCATGAGCCACTATGCCCAGCCAATTTTTCAGTAGAGATGGGATTTCACCATGCTGGCCAGTCTGGTCTTGAACTCCTAACCTTGTGATCCACCTGCGTCAGCCTCCCAAAGTGCTGGGATTACAGGCATGAGCCACCGTGCTCAGCCGAGTTATTTCTTTACTCATTGCTCCATAGAAACACTTAATGATCTTATAGTATGTCATATACTATTACAGTAAGTAATTATCTTTCATTTTTCTGTTTGCCTTTTTATTTATTTAACAGGATTCTTTATACAGGGAGTGCATTACCTCTTTGTTTATGATGTATTGTAAATAATTTTGTATTAGTTTGTCATATGTGTTTGCTTAGGTGTGTTTTGACCTATATGTTATTTGATTTATATTTAGTTTAATTCATCAGTCATAATTTATCAACTATGGATTCTGAATTTCATTAATAGAAGAGATAATGTTTTTGAAAGAGATAATGTCTTTGAAAACTTGACTATATAGTATATCTAAAGAAATTGTTATAAAATCTTGAATGCATTATTTTATCAGTCTCTAAGGAAGATAACCATTCTTGCCAAAAATTCAAGTGAAAAGAAATAAACAAATACATAAAGGAATATGCCCTTTTGAGTTTGTGACTCATAGAAGAAGAAGAAAAAAATAATAAAAAGAGGAACATAGAATCATAAAAGGATTAGTTATTTTTATGTCTGAGGCATCAATCTTCTACAAAAATTTAAGGCCAGAAGTATGTTTCTCATTTAATTTGTAATATAGGCAATTTTAAAAAGTGAGCAGGATAAACTTCAATTGTCAGTTGTAAAACAGACTAGATTTTTATGAATAAAGGTGGGATGCATAGTCACCTACTTTCATGGAACATATAGAAAATCTGTTATTGAACATGATTCACTAAAGTAAAGCAATGTTAAAGCCTGAAATTCTTAACGGTAATCACAACTTTGCCTGATACTGTATTCAGCTTCAATTGGAAGCCCAAGTGCTAAGCATTCTTCACAGTACAAAGCATTTGACAATTTGAAGATAACCAGGCCTTTGGTAGAAGTAAAAATTGTGGTTTCTAGCCAAGACAATAAGAGTACTGTCCATGTGAGTGACAACCTAAGACACCAGGGCTAGGTAGTCAAAATGAACTGTCACCACTGCAGTCTTCTATAGTGATAGACACATGTGTGGGTGTGCTACTGTGTTTAAATAAGGAGAAATACATCATTTTTCTTTAGAAGGTTGATTAAATATGGCACTTGTGCAAGCATATTTTTGTTCCCAACAGTAGCTTGCTTTTCTATATTCAATGTACATTCCTTCTTTTCTTTAGGAAGCCATAAATAGATCAGTTTATATAAAGAATAACTCAAAGCTATTTCACGTCAAACATCTTGCAAAAATATTTACTCTAATTGTCTCTCTAAGCTTGTTGTAGTGATGAAGGTGTTTGAAGATCCAATATTAACAGAGAAGAGAGTCTGTGCCAGTTATTCCATTAAGATATTCAAGGCACTGTATTATAAAAATAATTGGATAGTGGAGAGCCAACGGAATTTGGAAAAATCATTTGAGTAACCAAACATTCATGATTTTACAGTGGACAAAGTAAAGATTGTTAATGTCAAGAAATGCAAGACACATCTGAGCAAGCTGAGCCATATTATTATTGAATTTCATTCCCTAATTCATATTATTAAACTCTTCAGATCACTTTAATCTTATAAATCATTAAATCACTTACAGCCAGTCCCTGTCTGCCTTTCCTAAACATTTCTAAACACATTTATTGTTCCCTAGCTATCATTTGCAAGCATGTGAAGAAATGTGATGTCAGTTTTTCTTGGATTCAATATATCTATATTGTTGATATTTAGGGAAAAAGATGAAAAGAAAATGAAAAGGAAAAATATCTTTGTGATAAATTCTTTGACATTTTAGTAATTTTTCATGGAATAAAAATATGCATTCTAGGCACCACATATTTAAGAGCTACATAAGAAATATTGTGGAAGGTTTACAAATCGGATTAGTAGATCTTCATCATAACATGTTTGAACAGCACATTGATTCAGAAACAACTCTTATAAAATCATCTTACATCATTCAGTTTGTGGGCCTGAAAGATGTTAGACAAGTAGGATGGAAAATTTCTCTAGAACTTCCATTATCCGTTGCCTCACTGTATACCAGAAGGACCGTGTACTCCCTCCTTGTAGGTCAACTGAGAGATACAATTGAAAGAGAACCACTCATGTACCTTGATAGCAACTGATGCCACTGAATGTCTCCAGAAATTTCAGTGGGCTGCACTCAGCAGTCACTTGACTAAATCCACCCACTGACACCTCTCTCTGCTGCTGTCACTCCAACCTTGGATGTGGTACACATCAGCAAGGCTGCCAAATTCCAATATAAATAAGAAGTTCACATTCTGTTCACATTTCTATTCTCAAACTAGAATGAATGTCTTCATCTGAGAGCTTCGAAGTTCCCTCTACGTTCAAAACTGATTGTTTTCCTTCATATCTTCAAGTCCTGTCCTCTCTCTCCAACTCAACAAGAGTTTAATAATCTGAGAAGTTGAGGCTTAAGTTTGGAAGATAAGACTTTTTTTCTAGGTTTACATAGTTTTTCCAATATTTTGATTTGGACCTATGGATGGCAGTTTTAAAGTCAGAAATTAGTAATTTGCCCCCCTCTCACCTTGTGGCTCTAAAATAGCATTTTATCAACAACTTATTTAGTTCCAAATTTTTCTCTAGAGAAAAGGTGGTGTCAATTTTTTTGGATCAAATGGGGATGGCTATTAGAGACCAAATAAAATAAAATAAAATAAAATAAAATAAAATAAAATAAAATAAATGTAGAGATTACTTCATGTTAATATCACAAACTTTTATTTCAGCTTTGGTATAAGACATATTTAGGGGCACCTGCTCACCAAACCGATGGACCCTGATATGGATTTTTCCTCTTTTTATTCTTATATTGGGTACTTAACTATGCTATTCTCCCTGAGTCTGTAGCTCTATCAATATACTGATAGTTGGATTACTAAATGTTTGTGCTAGCTGTTACTAAATCACAAAATTAGTAAGATATAGACTCTGTGAATGACAGAATTTATATTTTAATAGAGGAGAATAATGTTTCTATATGGCTGTAACAAAATGCTCCCAAATCATAGTTTCTGAAATAATTTATTCAGGTTAGAATTGCAGAACAACTTTATAGAGAAGGTGACATTTGAATTGACCTTGGAAGATCAATAGAGTTTGATAGATGGTGGTGGGTAGTGAATGAGAGAAAATATTTAAAAAAAAAAAAAAAAGAAAGAAAAGAGCATAACCAAGTGCAGCAATGAGAGCCTACCATTTGCATGAATTTGAAATTATAACAGCACATTTCTGTAATGTTTTTCTTGTTACATATGCCACAATTTCGCTTTATGGATGAAAAACTTTAAAAATCATTTTTCATTTTACTAAAGTAATGCTCTAGTGAGAGAATTAAGATAGATTTAGTTTAAAATAAATTTCACATATATATTGAATAGCAATGTTGCATTCTTTGTTTTATAAAAGGATATTTGGAAAGCTTTTATGCTCAAAACTTAGCAAGTAGCAAGAATTAGACTTTTTGCTACTATTTTTGTTCTTAACTATTATAGGTCTTTCAACATTTTATTTAACATTAATATTTCTACTTTTCTATCAATAAAATTGCTATGGTCTGAGTGTCTGTGTCCACTCAAAATTCATATGTTGAGGCCAGGCCTGGTGGCTCACACCTGTAATCCTAGCAGTTTGGAGGACTGAGGTGGGTGAATCATTTGAGGTCAGGAGTTTAGAACCAGCCTGGTCAACATGGTAAAAGCTCATCTCTACTAAAAATATAAGAAAATTAGCTGGCTGTGGTGGTGGGCACCTGTAATCCCAGCTACTTGGGAGGCTGAGGCAGGAGAATCACTTGACTCTGGGAGGTAGATGTTGGAGTGAGCCAAGATCATGCCACCGCACTCCAGCCTGGTTGACAGAGTGAGACTCTGTCTCAAAAAAAATTTGTATGTTGAAATCCTAATCCTCAAAGTAACAATATTAGATGGTAGGACTTTTGAGAGGACAGAGCCCTCATGATTACTGTGCTTTTAAAAGAGACCCCAGAGAGCTAGCTAGCTCCTTCTACCATGAGAAAGACACAGAAAGTAATGTCTGTAAATGAGAAAGTTAACCCTCTGAATCTTTTTGCACATGGATCTTGAACTTCCAAGCCTCCAGAACTGTGAAAAATAAATTGCTGTTTTTTTTACGCCACTCAATTTATAGCATTTTGTGATAGCAGCCCTAATGGACTAAGATAAAATTGATTTTCCTTTATATTATTAGAAGAAACAAACTGACAAATATCATAGAGTAACAGAAAAAAGTATTAGTTTGTAAAATACACAGTTTGTATACTGTATGCTAAAAATATTGTAGTAATCAAAATCAGATTTTGAAATTACAATGATAGCAGGTACCTAATTATGTATCAAGAGAAGAATCCATATGTTGTGTTTGATATCATGTTAACTAGGTATATGAGTCCATGGGAGGTAGGTGACAATCTTAATGAAAGCTAGGTATGGCCAAGTATATAGTGCTGAGGTTATTCTTATTGTTGTTGATGAATGGTGAGGAATGTGTACAGGACTCATGGAAATGACTAATAGATTGATGATTCAATTTATAATGAAGTATTACAAGGAAATATGGAAAGACTTATTAAACAACATACCTACTTATAAGAATATTAAGGACATAATATTGGTGAAGAGAGGAAATTATTTGGCTAGCCTGAAAGCCAGTTGTTAGAAATGATAAACTAAACATGGTCAGATAAAGGATTTTTGTTTTAATTTGTATATAATCTTGTCAGATTGACATTAATATTTTATACTTGCTATGTCCGTTTTCAAGCAATAGAATTGAATATGACAGAAATACTTGGTCATTCTAAACTCTTAGTTCCTTGTCAAGGATATTTTGGGAATGATTACACTAATATTTCTGGACAATGGATGTTTCTGGAGCTACAGAGAGATGTCGTAATCTATTAGAAAGAAGAAACATGGTGGTTTAAAATTTGGGACATATACATAGGATATTTTTCTCAGTTTCTCAAATATATAATTACTTGTCTCAGTAGATTAGTTGTTCTTATGAGCATAACCTTATTAGAATAGAAACATTGATTAATACAGTTTAATTTCCTATACTTAATTTTATCTTCAAGTGGGAGTTTTCCAAAGAGCATGCTAATGTGTAAATTTTAATTTCAGAATCACTGTCACTTCATCATGCTGACCTGGTTTGTGAAATTGTCTGTACTTTGGACACACTTGCTGTTCTCTATGTTGCAATTAGTGTAGTTACCATGAAATATTCACAGATACCTGTCTCCAAAACACTACAATATTGATATGGTTTGGCTTTGTCCCCACCCAAATCTCATCTTGAATTGTAGCTCCCATAATTCCCACCTGCTGTGGGAGGGACTTGGTGGGAGATAACTGAATCATGGAGGCAGGTTCCCCTGTACTGCTCTTGTGGTAGTAAATAAGTCTCATGAGATGTGATGGCCTTACAAGATGTTTCCCCTTTTGCTTGGCTCTCATTCTTTCTTGTCTGCCCCCATGTAAGGAGTGCCTTTCACTTTCCACCATGTTTGTGAGTCCTCCTCAGCCTCGTGGAACTGTGAGTCCATTAAGCCTCTTTTTCTTTATAAATTACCCAGTCTTGGGTATGTTGTTATCAGCAGTGTGTAAATGAATTAATATAGATATTATGCCCATAAAAACAGTTTTTTTAAGAAAAATGGAGGCTATATGAGAGGGTGAAAAATGCAATTACTTCCTGGGCTTCTTTCAATCCTTTATTTATAAGAAAATTCTCTGGTGGCTCATTATCTTAGACTTGATGAGCCATTTCATCATTTCTCTGTTATAGTATAGAATCATATGTCTGCTATAAGGTGAAAGCTACAGAATAAGAGTAGATTGATTTAGGTAGTAGAAAAAGAACTGATTTGAAAATGAATGAATGGGGACATAACAATAGAAAAAATAGAGTGAGTAAAAAGGGAAAATGTATTTGTTTTTATATTGTTATTTTTCTTGTTTCATTATTTGTACTGTAGCTTGGGCTTTTAGATTAGAACTTTAGTAATGTAACACTTTTATACCTTTAAAGGAGCTTCTAATCTACCTTCCTAAGTTTAGGCACTATATAAGAATACAGTATCAATGTTATCAAATCTCTCAAACTTCTTAGTTTTAAAATGGGAAGGGTAATAATCTTAATCTGGGATTCCTGATCCTTTTGAGGGTAAATTATTTAAAGTAGGTTGTAAGTCACCATGTATGAAATGGCTTGGCATGAAGTAGTGTAGGAAGGAAATTACAATGCATAGGAAAAGATGTAGGGCTTCCATGATACCTGAGAATGATGAGATGCAGGTGCAATGCAATTGAAAAGGCTGCACTGAATAGAAATTTGGGTAACAGTACCTTCAAAGTCTTTTCCAACTCTAAGATTTTATAAAAACAGTGATTCTAATTTGAACTCTTTGTACTGGAATTGACTGCAAACTAGTAAAAGCGAATGGAAATATTTACTAGGAAACTGAATTGCCATGTTATAAAAGAACTATGATAAACACAGTTTCTTTTTCTCATTCAATTTCAGATCATAGGGAAGTGATATTGAAAGTGACTAGATCTGAGGACTCATTTACTCACATGATAATGGAGACTGAGTCGTTCCATGACAGGACATCTGCAAGCTGGAGATTCCGGGATGCCAGTAGTGTGGCTCAGCCCAAGTCCAAAGGAGTCAGAATCAGGGAATTGGATAGTATAACTCTTAGTCTGAGGCTGAATGCTAGCTGGTGTAAGTCTTGGGGTCCAAAGGTTGGGGGTCCCGGAATTCTGATGTTTAACGACAGGAGAAGAAGAGTGTTTACCAGCTCCAGAAGACAGACAGACTATTCCCCTTTCCTCTGTTTTGTTCTCTTTGGGTCCCAGGCCAGTTGGATGGTGCCATAAGCATTGATGGCGGATCTTCCCCGCCTTTTCACTCACACTAACATGCTAATCTTTTCTGGAAGTACCCTCAAGGATACACTGAAAAATAGTGATTTATCAGGTTTCTAAGAATTCCTTAATCCAGTCAAACTGACATCTAACATTAAGCATCATAGCAGGGAAATTTTAAATGTGTGTTTGAATATACTAGACTCTAAAATTGGTTTCATTTCAGAAAATAGTTACTATAAAAACTTCCAAAACATTTGTAAATGCCAACACTCTATTGGTATAAAAATGTGTAGAAAAACATTCTGTACATTTCAAGTTTCACATATAGTCATTTAACATGACTTTTACTTTCATTTAAACTTAGGTTCTTTGTAGACCTTTTTTAGTTTGGCTAACATACAGGTTGGCAGTCTTGCCCGTCTTGCCTTTAAGTTTTAAAGGTAGCTTTTGCAGCTAGGTAAGACAATTAATATGCAGGCTAATATTCTCAGCTCAAATTACAAAAACATTGTAATTTATGCTGAAATTGAAGTAGAATATATGAAATAATAGTTGAATAGTATTCAACAAAATCAGGGATTTTGATGCTTTCCAATTTTGGAGATTCTTGGCTGATATGGCAAATATTCTTTTGGACTGGCTCATTTGGTATTAGCAGGTGTGATCTTTTGGAATGATATACATTACTTTTTGTTGTGATAAACTTTAAAGTAATCTTTTTTTTGGAAAGAATCAAAAACAAAGATAATCTTATATGCTATTGCACAATATCAGCCACCCTAAAAAATATTTAGTACCATTAAGAGATATGAGTTTCACAGACATTGTATATAGAAATTTAGTGGCCCTAAAACTGGATGTGGGCCAAATACTAGAGATAATTTAGTCTACTTATCTCATATTATAGGTAAAATTGACACCTGAAGATGCTAGTGATTGATAGAGCCAGAATTAGAACACATAATATGTACTTTTCTGCTATAACATGTAGGACTAACATGTTTTAAGGCTTCCTTAGGCTTATGAATGGATTCTATGTTAGGATTACAGTTGTCACTTATGAGTTTGCGTAAAAGATGAATTTAGCTTTGATTAAAAATAGTATAACTTCATACAACGTAAGTTACTCAAGTCTAAAGACTTCATCTCTTTACCATCTCATCTCCAGCTTTTAAGCAGTGCTCATGTACTCACTATATGTATGTGACCTAGAGATAATAGCAGTGTTTATTAATGTTTATTTGATATAATAACATTAAAATCATGAAATGCATCTTGAAAAAGGCTTTTCTTGGTCACAAATGTTTGGAAAAAACTCTTTATGCTATTTTATCCCCATCTTGCCCCTCTTTTCACATCATTCAAACTTAATCAGGGAACTCGTACATCGCTTTTGAATAACTCACACCATGAAAAACGTAATTTTCAAAAAATTGTATACACTAAGATTTTAGATAGGCATTAAAATGTCCATTCTAATGGATTTTATATTTTTTTCATATTACCCAATTAATTTTTAGTATAGGTTGTTCAAATGGTATTTTTCATTCTCATTATCTGATACTGTACAACAAACGTCCTCAAAATCTTATTGGTTTAAAACAAAAATGTATTATTATTATTCACAACTCTGGGGTGACAGGCTCAGCTGAGTGATTCCCACATGGGGTCCCTCATACAATTAGGTTGCAGTTAGACGGAGACTGAGGTTGTGACCTCTGAGGACTTTTGCACTCATGGGGTATGGCACCTGGACTGGGATGGCAGGAATTCCTGGGATCCAGTTTGTCATCTCTGTCTCTAGAAAGTATCACTGTATTTTGTACTGACTCTGTGACTTTTAGTCAAACAGGCAATGCTTCTTCCAATAAAATTCTTGTGATATTTCTACTAGTCATACTGGGGCCTACTACGTAAACCAAAAGCCACAACCACAGATCTCTTTTAGACATGCCATTTTCTATTTTGGGCCCTATGTAAGGCTATTGTGGTACAACTCTCTTAAAGTCTTAAGGGCCTTTACCAAAATATTAATAGGTATGTCCTTAAGATTCTTACAAGATCTTTTGAATAGCAGAATTTTTTTATGGGGCAGTAACTTTAATCCTAACAAAGAACCTAACTTTGGATTTTATCTTCATCCGTTTCTTAGTTTGAGAATCTTTTGGTGGTGATAAGAAAGATCTTTATTTTTGAGTCCAGAAAGTCCTGGTTTCTATACATGTCCTCTAAATTATCTTTAAAAACTGGAAAAATTCAATTTTCTTTTTAAAGAAATTATTGACAAGTAAAAATTGATAAAACATGAGGATTTGCTATATGTATACACTGTGGAATGGCTAAATCAAGCTATTGAATGTATACATTATCTCACATATTTTTGTGGTGAGAATAATCAAAATCTATTCTCAGCAATTTTCAAATACACAATATAGTGTTATTAACTGTGGTCACCATGATATACAATAAATTTCTTGAACTTATGTTTCTTGTGTAACTGAAATGTTGTGTCCTTTGATTAGCATCTCTTCAATCCCCCCATTCACAGCCTTTGTATATTAAAAAAAGTCAAATTCAAGGAAACAGAGGGTGAAAATGTTTTCTATAAAACACATTTCTCTTCTATATTATACACATCCAAAAAAAGCAGAGTATAATTTTTAACATTTAGTGATAAAATCTCCTTAATTAGCCACAAGATCATTATAATCCCTTTCACCATAGATAACAGTTTCTAAAAGTTCTATCAATGTATAGTATAATTTGTGCCTTTTCTCTAGCTTTTGATAACTTTTTCCTCAGTGCTCTTTAAGCCTTGCCAACAGCCTCTTTCAGTCTCTTTCAGCTGATAACACCATTTCTTCAGTGTCTTCCAGCTTTTTCTCGTCTAATCCGAAAGCTAATTTCACATATTTTATATCTTTTTTTTTTAATTTTTTTTGAGACAGCATCTCACTCTGTTGCCCAGGCTGGAGTGCAAAGGCGTGATCTCGGCTCATTGCAACCTCCACCTCTCGGGCTCAAGTGATTCTCCTGCCTCAGCCTCCTGAGTAGCTAGGATTACAAGCATATGCCATCACACCTGCCTAATTTTTTGTATTTTTAGTAGAGACAGAGTTTCTCCTTGTTGGTCAGGCTGGTCTTGAACTCCCTACCTCAGGTGATCTGCCTGCCCTGGCCTCCCAAACTGCTGGAATTACAGGTGTGAGCCACCACGCCCAGCCATGTGATATTTTTATTTTTTTCATGCAACTATTCCACATCTAGAAACCAAATTCTGTTTCAGTTATTTATTGCTGCGTAATGAAATACCACAACATTTAGTCACATAAAATAAAAACTAATTTTGGTTATAATTCTGTGGGGTAGGAATCAAGCCATCCCAGTTGGGTTGGCTTTCTTTCTGGGGCCTTAGCAAGACTAGTAAAGGTCAATATCTGGAGATGGTTGGGACATCTTGTGTAGGACCATATTTGCAGCTTTAGTTTTTTTCTCCTTCTGAAATGTGCTGAAGCCGAAATATCCAAGATATTTCTTTTACTCACATGTGTTATACCTGGACTGAAGTGCTCTTTTTCCACATGGCATATTCCCCTGAATAGCCTGGTGATTTTATTATTATTAGACTTTTTACATGTCTATTACAACAAATGAGTATTCCAAGATAGAAGTTTCAGAGCTTAAAAGCTAGCCTAAAACTCATGCAGCATTATTTCTGCCACAATTGTTTAGTTACATGGGGTTAGAGAACACTTAATGTTGGAGGGGAGTGTGAATATCAGGAGGCATGGTCCAAATAGGAGCATTTTGAGGGGTAATTATCAAAATGCCTATTGTCCAAATGAAATAAGTGGCTGGGGGCCAAGGGAATCACAGAACTTTATAAAAGCATTTTTGATAAACTGGAATTTCAAATTATAGTAAAATTTATAATCTTGATTTATTTCCACTATGGTGCAATTTTCATGCTTTCTTCTTAAGATTTCAACATATCAAAATGCCAAAAATTTTAAATTCTCTTGGGATTTTTTTTGAAGTCTTCATAAAGATCTATGGAAATCTTATATTGACTCCATAAATATCACCCTAAAGTGATGTTAGTTTT
This sequence comes from Cacajao melanocephalus, assembly GCA_963573385.1. Classification (NCBI taxonomy): domain Eukaryota; kingdom Metazoa; phylum Chordata; class Mammalia; order Primates; family Pitheciidae; genus Cacajao; species Cacajao melanocephalus. Next base: position 53,236 of record CAUYLG010015445.1, read on the forward strand.
TTCCCTCAAGGATGTCTTAAAATTTTATCTAATTTTTATTATAAAAATTAATAATTTATATGAATAAAATAATTTTAATTCTGGTATTTAATTATGGTAAGTTTCTCATTTCATCAAATTTGTATACTATGCTATTCTATAGATGGCATGCATAATTAAAACTGAATCAATTTGAAACAATACATCTGAAAATTCTAGCCTGTTTAAATTTTTTCATTGTTAAACTCAAGCTTAAACAAAATAAGCTTTCTTTTTGTTAATCATGAAAAACTGTCAGTTTACTAAAACACATTTCGGGAACTCTAAAGAGATCAATGTTGCTTGTATATTAAGACCTACACTTTAGAAAGAGTAGAATCACAAGGGAAAAATTGTGGGGGATATTGATACTTGTTAGTGAATGAAAAGAATCAAAATGCTTCTTGACGATTGTCATTGTCAGCTGGGAGGTTCTGTGCATGGTGTAGAATGTATACCGTGACTAATGATCCTGAGGATCAGAAGTGTGGAATGGTGCATAAATTGGTATTTGAATACACAAACCTTATGTCACTCATCAAATCTGAGCAGGAATATTGTGTCTAGAAACATGGAACAGACCACCCCTACACAGGATAAATGGATAAAAAAGATAAGGTAATGAATCAAGAAAGACAAAAGGAGGAAAAACACATAATATAGATGACAATTAAGTCAGAGATAAGAGAGTGAAGGGTGACAGTGATTTCTAGTTGTGTGGTTTTTCATATTTTTAAGTGAGTAAACTAGGATAGATTATTTTACTTGCCTGGCCATAGATTATTTTATTTTATTTTATTTTCCTTTTTTTCTTCTGTGTACATCAGTTCAGATTATTTCCATATTGGAATAAATGGCACTGATATAAATACAGGTGGGAAACAGGGTCCTCTGCTAGTTTTTCTATTAATTCAAAACAGAAACAATCCACCTCCATTCACCTTTTCCTTCTCTTCTTTAAGTTCTTCAATATCTCTTCCCAGCATCCCCACATTGGAGCAGCTACAGTTGCAAAACACACACTGACTATAGCACACCCATAAGGAGGAGGATACAGAAACTAGAGGGGTTTTCATTCAGCAAATGATCTTACCTGTCTGTTCTTTGTAATATCTGTGGACGATTATCATGAAATATAATTGTGAATCCTGTTACTTTCATGGAGAGAAAGAGTGTGTGTATGTGTGTGTGTGTGTGTGTGTGTGTGATTTTACTTTTCATTTTTGGCTACCAGTAGAGCATGTTTTGGGGAAACATGAGGAAACACTCATAATCACCATAAATGTTTGCACGGGGAGATTTCTGTTTAAACAGAGATTTCATTAAACAAAAATAAGTCTTGTAAACTATTCTACAAACTTTATTTTCATTAGAATTTAAGTTTAAAATTGAGTCCCTATAATCTGGTTATTCTTAGTTTAGAGTTGAAAGCATGATTAAAGATAATATCCTTTTGATGCTGAATGTTTGGCAGATACTGAATGATTCAGACCACACAAGATTAACTGAAGTTGTTAGAAGTCAACTTTTAGAAGGCAAATGATTAAACTATTCATTCTCTTAAAAATATGATTTTTTGGAACTATTTCCTGAAAATGCTGTGCACACCTCTACAATATTCTCCTAATAGGACCACACCTGGAAATCTGAGTGTTTTGCTTGAGGCATTTTGCTAGGGAGGTATTTGAAAGGTATCAGAGAGATAAATGAAACCACCTGGTGACTGTACTTCCAGTGGCAATCGCTGGCTTGTGCTGGGATGAAGGTATGCTTGCTTTACCGCAGCTGTGAGGCTGCTATTTTGTTCTTTACAGCTCCTCTCAAAACAATATCCATCAAAAGGTGTCGCTTAGATTTATAGGTGGCAGCAGATCTACTTTTATGAAGCACTCCTATTAAATATATGTGAATAATATTATTATGCCTATTTAAATATTTATGAGGGCAAACTACATGACCTAAGCTCTGGGAATGGATAAAACTGCTCACAAAATCAGGAAGCCAGGAAAGCAAGATAAAGCACCTTAAATGTGTGTAAAATAATGATTTCCTCACCTCAAAATATTAAAGTTTGAAACAGAACAAAAGGAGGACGAGAACAAATAAGGACAATAAAATTTAAAAGATGTCAACAGTTCTGCTGGAATTCTTGTCCTTATGCAGATCAAAATCAAATTCTCCTATAAAATGTGAAACAATTTGACTTTTACAATTGCTCCTCTTCAGGTTTTGAAACTTATAAAAACATATACAATTACATCTTGTGAAATAGGAGAATTAGAAATCACACGTTAAAGATATCTCTATATTTCTTCAAGTGGATGACCAGTGGGCATAACACTATGTTTAAATGAAGGGTTTTTGTTGTTTTTTTTTTAATAACCCTATTAAAAACGGACAAAGAACATGAACAGAAACTTTTCAAAAAAAGACATACATGCAGCCAAAAAACATGAAAAAAAGCTCAATATTACTGATCATTAGAGAAATACATATCAAAACCACAATGAGAACCATCTCACACCAATCAGAATGGCTATTACTAAAAGTCAAAAAAATAACATATACTGGTGACATTGTGGAGAAAAGGGAACCCTTATATACTACTGGTGAAAGTGTAAATTTGTCCAACCGTTGTGGAAAGCAGTATGGTGATTCCTTAAAGAGCTAAAAAGAAAAGACTACCATTTTACCTAGGAACCCCATTAGTGGGTATATACACAGAGGAATATTAATCATTCTACCATAAAGATACTTGGACACAAATGTTCATTGCCTCACTATTCACAATAGTAAAGATATGGAATTAACCTAATGGCTCGTCAAGGACAGATTGGATAAAGAAAATGTGGTACATATACAACTGGGAATACTATGCAGCTATAAGAATGAATGGATTATGTCTTTTGTAGGAACATGGAAGGAGCTGGAGTTTGCTATAATCATTAGCAAACTATCAAATGAAGAGAAAACCAAATACTGCATGTTCTCATTTATAAGTGGGAGCTAAGAGGTGAAAACTCATGATCACAAAGAATGGAACAACAGACAATGGGGTCTACTTGAGGGTGGAGGGTGAGAGGAGGGGGAGCATCAGAAAAAATAACTATTGGGTACTTGTCTTAATACCTGAGTGATCAAATAATCTATACAATAAGCCCCGTGACATGAGTTTACATGCATTACAAACCTTCACATGTACCCCTAAACCTAAAATAAAAATTTTAAAAAAGAAGTGTTTTAAAAATTTTAGAACCAATATATTTTTCAAAAAGACTAAAATCAGCCTTTTATTTTTATAAAATGTATGCATTTTGAATGTGGAAAGATATAAATAATAAGCAATAATAAACAAGTAAAATCTGTATTGATCATACAGACATTTTTAGTCTGAAAACCTTATTGATATCCTTAAAAACTTTATATTTAAATTTTATACATATGTGTATACATAATTACATGCATGAGATCAGACTTTTCAGTTGTTTTGCAATTTGCTCATTATCACTATTTTTACATATTAATATATTCACTTTACGTAATCAGACTTTTTCACTTTTGCCCAAGCTATCCTTTATAGCTGGATTAGCTAAGCCAGATTCAATCCAGTTTCAAGTGTACTTACTTATTATGTCCCTTAAGTCTCTCTCTTTTTTTAAATATATATATATATATATGTGTGTGTGTGTGATAATATGTGCATGTGTATGTGCATATGTGTGTGTATGCGTGGTGTATGTGTGTGAGTGTGTGTGCATAAATTTGTGCAATCAACTTCTCGAGGTCAGTTAACATTTTTTCTCCTAGGACAATATATTTTTTGTTTAGTTCACTTTTTGTTTCAAAGGCTTGATAAACAGACTAGGCTGGTTCTCCTGCAGTTTGATGTGTTTTCTCAATTTGTCTGGCTGCTTCCTTGAGATACTGAATGACTTACTTTTCTATCACTGTATTTTCTGCAACTGTGAATGTGCATTTGAAAGCTTGTTGGATTCAAGTTTTTGTTTGTTTCCAGAATGTCTTCAAGGTGATATTGTGAACTTCATATTGCATCAGCCAAGGAGGCTCATAACATGCTTGAACCACCATTACTGATGCTAAGCTTGACCACTAAATTTTTGGTGATGACTATGCAATGCTCCATTGCACTGCTTGGTGCTCCCCTCTATAACTTGAAAGCAATTTGTACAATGATACTTGACACTAAATATATGTACAGTTTCCCATCTACTATGTGTCTAATGATTTTATATAACATTGTGGTTTGTTCTTTGACCTTGCTGACATCACTTTCCATTATGAATGTCTTGGGATTTAATACAATCAAATGTATCTTTTTACGGGATCTGAATTTTAAGTTTTATTTAAAAGGTTTCCCCTACAACAAAATTAATAAGTACTTAATAGTTTTTTTTTTTTTAATTGAGACAGGGTCTCATACTGGTACCCAGGCTAGAGTGTGGTGGTGAGATCACAGGTCACTGCAGCCTCGACCTCCTGAGCTTAAGCGATCCTCCTGCCTCAGCCTCCCAAGTAGCTGGGACTGCAGGCATGTACCACCACACTTGACTTTTTTATTATTTGTAGAGATGGGGTCTCACTATGTTGCCCATGCTGGTCTCAAACTCCTAAGCTTAAATGATTCTCCTGCCTCAGCCTCCCAAAGTACTGGGATTACAGGCATGAGTCACTGAACCCAATCAGCTTTACAGTTTCTTTGTTTTTTATTCATAATTAATTTGTAGTATATGTGGGTGTATGGTGTGAGGTGTGAGTTAAGCTAATCTTTATTTCTTTTACAAATTATACCTACCTGACTTCATATTTAAGAGTCCATCTTTAGCTTACTGATTTGAAAGTCTGTCTTTAACACGTACTTGTTTCCCAATTGTGGCCAGTAATATTCCTGTTTCATTTTTTTCTCCTTTTATGTGCCAATACTATTAAGTTTTGAGGCTTTATAGTGTATTCTCCTATCTAGTAAGGCTCATCTTAATTTATTTCTTTTACAAATTTTTTTCCTGCTGTTCTTACTTATATATTTTTTTCCATAGGGACATCAAAATCTACTTGTTTACCACCATAAAAATACTTATTGGTATTTTGTAGGAGTCTATTTTGAATTCACAAATTGTTAGAAATAATTGACTTCTGCGTGATTTTAATTCTTCCTATCCAAAAGATGGCAAGTCTTTACTTTCAAATGCACTCTTACGCTCTTCAGAAGTGTGTTCGAGTTTCCTTCATGTAAAAATCATTCCTTTCAAAGGGACCCATGTCTGTTTCATGTTTTATTACTCCCAAACCTATAATTTGGAAAACCTGTACATATATATGGTGTGACAGTAATACTTCCTCCTCCTTTTGACAGGTTAGCATACCATCGTGAAATGTCTTAATTTGTTTATTTCCTGCTGTCTCCTTTCTTTTTCATGCGTTTTGCCCTAACATATCATTGCCATTTGCTTTAAATTTATTGTATGATTGAAGGGAGACCTTCTGTCATTTCCTATGCTGATTCTGCTCTGTGTTTCTTCTTTTTTGAAAGACATCTTTATTTTAAAATTAGGCTGAGCCATGTTTTAAGTTGCATAATCTCCACGTTGGTGTCCTTAAGACACAGGTTATACAGATTAATGAGAATTTAATATCTTGAAAAGATATAGGTCTATTTTTTCCAAAACAAAAAGTTTCACATATTTTAAGCCTGTATATAATACTTTCAAAATTAATATGCAACAGAAATTAAACAATGCTCACCTATGTAGTCTGTTGCTATTGGAGAGTTTGGTCCTCTTGCTAACAATTGAAAAATGTGTTATAATGAAACAATAAGCATATAACAGTAAGTATTAAAATGGATTATATGGCTTTTAGGAAGACAAATTGTACAAATACTGAAATTTACCTTAATATGTTCAAATATTAATCTTTTTTAGTTTATCTGATATGAAAAATATTGCTCTAAAACACACTTTCTGATTTAAATGTGCTGCATATTAGTAGTGTTAGATATCATGTAAAAATTTATGTACATGTAAGTAACAATATTATAGTCTTTGATGGAAAAATTTATATTTAGTATTTCCAAACTAAGATTAATTATAAAGACTGTTTTGAAGCTTGGTTTTTAAAACTTTTTTCAATGTCTTATTTTATTTGTTCCATAATTTCTAATTGTTGATCATTTACACTTTCTATCAAGTGTCTCACATTATAAATATTGACACAAATGCCTTTGAGGCTAACTTTTTGTCATTCATGCTATAATTATAGTTGTCAAAGTTGCTAATATACCTATACACTTGATAGTCTTACTATCAGTTGTAGATTTCAAGAGATAAAATTCTGCATTCCAAAGTGGAAATATTTGAGAAACTCTAGCTTGCTTAACTGGGAGATTTTGGACACTCTCTTAATCTATTAATGTATTGACCTATTAAATGTAATCTATTAATGAAAGATATCTCATATTAAATTATGCAATTCATGATAGCATATCTGTGAGGGAAGTCTCATATAGAGTAGTCACATGAAAACTATTCTGAAGATTATATATGATGTTAACTTCATTCAACAAAACTAAAATGTCTCATCACTAGCGTATAGTCTAAAAACAAAACAAAACAAAATTAAAATGACTTACTATATTTTTCATATGCAGCTGCCTGAAGAAAATGAATGGAAATATATACTGATCTCAAAATGTTCTTTCTTATATTGCAGGAAAAGCAAATGGAAAGGAAATATTCAGAGCAACAGGTCATTTTTTTACACTGACCACAGATCCTAGATTTTTAAAGTGGTGGGTTAACAATAAACCTCCTTTCCCAAGTGAGATAAGGGTATTAAAACACAGTAATTAAGTTGGTGAGCAGCTTTTAATCCATAATCAGTGGGAAAAAAAATTATTCCTTTTTGATTTTCAGGAATTACTGAAGCTTTCCTTAGTCACATTATGTGTAATTATAGCTATTTTATACATCAAAAATTAGAATCATATATGATTTTACTGACCATGTATTGGCTTTAAAATATTTGGATTAAAAAATACATCAATATTTAAATAAAAAAAAATTCTACTAACTTCACTTTATAAAAATAACATCATTTGCATTGGAACAAACTGAATTATATCACACTGAAGGATTTTTCTGTGATTTTCGAAAAATGTGACTTAAGTTTATTTATTTTTTTTCTTTTAGAGATCTCTGAGGTGACTTAATACCAAGGATAGTTTTAAATAATTGGCAATGCAATCTTTATCATAAGTGTATGCCAACTTCCCACAGCTATGCATAATTATGAACACTCTTTATTAGCAAACTTGAGACTTTATTAATATTAGAGATGGAAAAAGATATAACTGGATTCCAAATAGAAAATTGCTGTGGGAGGGAAGTATGTGGATTATAATTACTCTAATTCTGAAGAAATCTATATTCTGAATGCTTAGTGAAGTAAAATGTGGCTTCAATTTAATGTGAAAAATCCTATTATAACTATGTCTATTAAGCATAATAGACATATGGAAATAGCTTATGACTCAACTGAGCTTCAACATATAATGCATTTATTGTGTTCTTATAAAATGCCAATATCAAAACTATATTCAATATTAACAAGTTTATAAATTATTACAGTTAAAAGAGAAAAATTCTATTATTTACTATCATTCCTGAGGTGACACTCATTGTATTTAAAGCATACAGACATTATTTTTTAAGATTACAACTGATTCAGAGTAGCTATATTTGAATTAATTTTGATATTCAAACAAGCTTTTCACCATCTACATTTCCACTGGTCTCAGTGATTTTCTTATGCTATTTCAGCTGATTCCAGTTTAGTTTTGAAGAATAATAAATTGATTTTCTTTGTTTAACTTACTTCACAGGGCTTAAGTACTTTACTCACATCCTTTTAAAGGCTGCAGAGAAATCCTAGAAATTTCATGGATAATTATGCAGTGGAAGTAAGTCTCTCTAAATTAGAGTTAGTTAAATTTCCAAAATCTAGTTGAAGGTGTGCTGAAACAACATTACATTATTAAACTAAAATGCTGTCATTCAAGATATAAGGCTATCGCTGCTCCATGAATTTGATTCTGTGGAATTATTTTTACTGGAATTATAATTTTTTTATGCATCTGCTGCTAATACTTTCAGGTACTGGAAAATTTGAGGTGACTAGGGACTAGAGCGGACCCCCCAGCATACTGAAGCAGCCCTGTGTAAAAGTGGCCAATTGTTTGTTACATGGGCCCCTGATCCCATATCTACTTACTGGTCTGGATCTCCAGCTACCCTCTCCCATAAGCCCTTCTTTGATCTGGGACTATCAAGCCAGTAGCAGCTCCACAACTCCCTGGAACAGAGCTCCCAGTGGAAGGGGCAAGTTGCCATCTTTGCTGTCTTGCAGCCCTCACCCTTGCTGTCTCCAGGCTCTGCAGAGGCCATGGGACCTGGGGCAGGTCTGGACCCCCACAAAGAGCACCCATCTCACAGGAAAGTGGTGTGTTGCAGTCTGCTTAGTCCCTAGTTCAGTTGGGTCAGAGTTATTGTCCCACAACCAAGAAGAATAGGGCATGCAAATACCAGAGAGAGCATAGAGTAGGATTTTTAAGCAAAAGGAAACCTCTTGGCAAAGAGAGGGGACCTGAAAATAGGTTGCCAGAAATGGGGCTGAGGTCTGGGTCTTTTATGTGGCAAAGAGAAGGAAGACTTCTGTGGGGTCTGCCCAAAATGGGAGGAGCAAAGTTCCTTCCTAAGGGTGTTGTATCTGCGTATGCCTGGGATTGGCCAGAGTGACTCCATCTTGGTTATTACCCATGAATGCCTAGGAAAAACTCATGGGAGTGCTAAAATCACAATGCTAATGTCCTGTTAATGACATTATAATGAATTGAGTCAAGTTAAAGACATTTAGGTTGATTTATTGTCCCTTTGCCTAGGCTGAGACATTCCCTTCTGAGCAACATCCTGGCATAAGAGGAAATTCTTAACCACATTTATTTCTACTAGCTACAGGGGCTGTGCCGGTGTGGTCCTGCAGGTATTTTTCTACTCCTGAAACCCTTCCTTTCTATCTGCCTAACCAGCCTCTAACTTCCTCCTCTCTCAGCTGAATTGTTCTGGTTTTCATTTCTTCTCACTGGGGAGAGCTGCCCAATTTAAGACTCTAGAACAATCCCCTTGCCCAAATCTGACCACTTCAATCAGAGGCAGCCCAGCAGTGTTAAGCAACACCCACAAGCAGAGATGAGAAAGAGCCAACGCAACAACTCCAGCAACTCAAATTGCCAGTGTTTATGTCCTCAAAATGCCCACAATACTTCTCTAACAAGGGTTCTTAATGAGGCTAAGTTGACTGAAATTATAGAAACAGAATTCAGAATATGGATAAGAATGAAGATCACTGAGATTCAGAAGAATGACAAAACCCAATCCATGAAAAAAAAAACAAAAAGAATTGCATTAAAATAATACAGGAGCTGACAGACAAAATAGCCAGTATAAAAAGAACCTAATGGAGCTAATAAAGCTAATAAACATACTACAGGAAGTTCACAATGCAATCACAAGTATTAACAGCAGAATAGACCAAGCTGAGTAGTAAAGAATCTAAGAACTTGAAAACTGGCTCTCTGAAATATGACAAATAAAATAAAATAAAAAGCAATGAACAAAAACTCTAGGAAATGTGGAATTATGTAAAGAGACCAAATCTATGAATAGATGGCATCCCTGAAAAGGATGAGGAGAAAGAAAACTTGAAAAAATATTTCAGGATACCATCCATGGAAACTTACCTAACCTTGCTAGAGAGGCCAACAATCAAATTCAGGAAATGCAGAGAGCCACTACAAGATTCTACACAAAAAGATTATCTCCAAAATCATCAGATTTTCCAAGGTTGAAATGAGAGAAAGAATGTTAAAGGCAGCTAGAGAGAAAAGGCAGGTCACTCACAAAGGCAATCCCATCAGGCTAACAATGGACCTCTCAGCAGAAACCCTACAAGCCAGAAGAAATTGAAGGCCTATATTCACATTTTCATAGAAAGAATCTTCAATCAATAATTTTATATCCAGCCAAACTAAGCTTCCTCAGTGAAGGAAAAATAAGATGCTTTTCAGATAATCAAATGCTAAGGGAGTTCGTTACCACCAGACCCACATTACAAGAGACATTGAAAGGAACACTAAATATGGAAAGGAAAGATTGTTACCAGCCAAGACAAAAACACATGTAAGTACACAGACTGGTGACACTATAAAGCAACCAAACAATTAAGCTGGCACAATAACTAGCTAACAACACAATGACAGGATCAAATTCATACATATCAATCCTACTTTGAATGTAAATGGGCTAAATGCCCAATTTAAAGTTACAGAGTGACAAGCTGTTTATAAAAGCAAGACCCAATGGCACTCTGTCTTCAAAAGAACCATCTTAAACACAGTGACACACATAAGCACAAAATAAAGGGATGGATAAAAATCTACCAGGCAAAAGAAAATCAGAAAAAAAGCAGGAGTTGCAATCTTAATTTCAGACACAACAGACTTAAAACCAACAAAGATCAAAAAAGACAAAGAAGGGCATTACATAATGGCAGAGGGTTTAATTCAACAAGACCTAACTATACTAAATATGCATGCACCCAACACAGGACCACCCAGATTCATAAAGCAAGTTCTTAGACACCCATGAAGAAAATTATAATTCCACACAATAATAGTGGGAGACTTCAACACTCCACTGACAGTAGTAAACAGATCACTGAGGCAGAAAATCAAAGATATTCAGGACCTGAACTCAACATTGGATCAAATGAATCTTATAGATCTCTGTATAACTCTCCACCCAAAAACAACAGAAAATACATTCTTCTCATCTGCAAATGGCACAGACTCTAAAATTGAACACACAATCAAACATAAAACAATCCTCAGCAAATGTAAAAGAACCAAAATCATATCAAACACCTCTTGGACCACAGTGTAATAAAACTGGAAATTAAAACTTAAAAAAATTACTCAACACCATCAAGTTACATAGAAATTATACAACCTGCTTCAGAATGACTTTTGGGTAAACAATGAAATTAAGGTAGAAGTGAAGAAGTTCTTTGAAATTAATGAGAACAAAGATAAAACATACCAGAATCTCTGGGACACACCTAAGGCAATGTTAAGAGGGAAATATATTGTACTAAACACCTACATCAAGAAATTATAAAGATCTTAATTTAATAAGCTAGCATCACAATTGAAAGAATTAGAGAATCAAGAGCAAAACAACCCCACAGCTAGAAGAAAACAAAAATTAACGAAAATCAAAGCTGAAGTGAAGGAGATCAAGACATGAAAAACCATTCAAAAGATCAGCATATTCAGGACTTGGTTTTTTGAAAAGAGTAATAAGATTAACAGGCCACTAGCTGGATTAATAAAAAAGAAAAGAGAGAAGATCCAAATAAACACAATCAGAACCAACAAAGGGACGTTACCACTGACCCCACAGAGATACAAATAACCACCAGAGAATACTATGACACCTCTATGCACACAAACTAGAAAACCTCAAAGAGCTGCACAAATTCCTGGACATATATACCCTCCCGAGATTTAAACAGGAAGAAACTGATTCCCTGAACAGACTAATAACAAGCTCCAAAATTAAATCAGTAATAAGTAGCCTATTAACAAAAAAATCTCAGGACCAGATAGCTTCACATTTGAATTGTAGCAAATGTACAAAGAAGACCTGCTACCATTCTTGCTGAAAATATTCCAAAAAATTGCGAAGGACAAACTCCTCTCCAGCTCATTCTATGAGACCAGCATCATTCTGATACCAAAGCCAGGCAGAGACACAACACAAAAACTCCAGGCCAATATACTTGATGAATATGATGCAAAAGTCCTCGACAAAATACTTCCAAACTGAATCCAGAAGCACATCAAATAGGCTTGATTCCTGGGATGTAAGCTTGGTTCAGCATATGGAAATCAATAAATGTGATTCATCACATGAACAAAGCTAAAGACAAAAAAATCAACATGATTATCTCAATAGATGCAGAAAAGACATTTGATACAATTTAACATCTTTTATGTTAAAAACTCTAAACAAACTATGTATTGAAGAAATATACCTCAAAATAATAGGAGCCATATATGACAACATATACTGAATATATGCCAATATCATACTGAATGAGCAAAAGCTGGAAGCATTCTCCTTAAAACACCAGCACAAAATAGGGATGCCCTCTCTTATCAATCCCATTCAACATAGTATTAGAAGTCCCAGACAGAGAATCAAGGACAAGAAAGAAATAAAGGACAACCAAATGGGAAGAGAGAAATGCAAACTATCCCTGTTTGCAGACAACATGATTTTATATGTAGAAAATTCCTCAGTATCGGCCCAAAGTCTCTTTCAGCAGATAAACAACTTTAAGTGTAATTATTCAGTCACTGTGGAAAGCAGCGTGACAACTCCACAAAGAGCTAAAAACAGAACTACCATTCGACCCAGCAATCCCATTGCTGGGTATATACCCAAAGGAATATAAATCCTTCTACCACAAAGACACATGCATGCATATGCTCATTACAGCATTATTCACAATAGTAAATGCATGGAGTCAAACTATATATCTATCAATGGTAGACTGGATAAAGAAAATGTGGTACATATACAGTATAGAATACTATCCATCAATAAAAAAGAATGAGATCTTGCTTGTTCTTTTCAGAAACATAGATGGAACTGCAGGCCATCCCTCTTAGCAAACTAATGCAGGAACAGAAAACCAAATACCACATGTTCTCACTTGTAACTGGGAGCTGAATGATGAGAATACATGGACACAAAGATGCGAACAACACACACTGGGGCCTATTTTGGGGTGGAGGGTAGGAGGAGGGAAAGGAACAGAAAATACTATTGGATACTAGGCTTAGTACCTGGATGACAAAAAAACTTGTAAAATAAACCCCTGTGACATGAGTTTACCTACGTAACAAACCTGCACAAGCACCCCTGAATATGAAAGTCAGAAAAAAAATTATGAAAAATGTAAAATAAACATTTGGATGACTATGTGACTTACTGTATTAAAGACAAAACTATGTTTTGACATATTATCTAAGAAGCCAAGACATCTAATAAGAGTTTGTCAATATTGTATAAAAATAATTTAAACCAAAAGCATTTGAAAGACACCATTATATAATTTATCTGTAAAACATGTTACCGTATAAAAAATTCCATTTAAAACTCTCCCCTGAAACTCAGGGGCATCCAGACACAATTACACAAGCTGTTTTGAGATCTTGGTGATCATGTGTCTGGGTTCATTTTCCCGTTTTTTTTGTTGTTGTTGTTAAATTTATTAAAAACAGAAATTTATTTTTCACAGTTGCAGAGGCTATTTTCTTTTTTTAGGGTTGAAACCATGACAAACCCTCCCCATTTTCCAACCCAGGGCATTGGAAGAACGCTGAAGTTCTTCTCAGTGGAGCCAGGTTGGTAGAGTGTGAGGAGCGGGGAGAAGGAAGTTCTTCAATTAGAATTGTAAAAGTTTGTGTTTATTATCTGGATCATATTTTAATTAATGCTATTTTGAGAAATAAACATTATAATTTAAAGACTATACAATGAGAATGTTAGTATAGAATAAGCAGACTTACTTCAATTAGTTTTTTTTTTCTCTGAAACCTGGCATATTTCTGCAACTCACTATATAAATTATATGAAACCAATATTCTGAGCTCCATGGGTCACTGTCCCATTCCATGAAGGAAATAATAGCTTTTCTTACAACAACAGCCGCCTACCTAAGCTTTTATTGCCTCTCCAACTATTAATAATTCACCCCATGGAAACTGGAGGCACATTTTTAAAAGATCAGATTATTTATCTCTCCGTTAATCACTGTGAAGTAAAATTTTATAATGTCTTCTCATCACCCTTAGATAAGGATTGCTATACAAAACATAGGACAAGTGTTATATTTTAAGTATTATTTTATTGCAGAACAAGTATTGGATGAGAAAAATTACACCAAAAGTAATTATCTAAAATTCCAATTTAATTAGGCAGCTTCTATTTTTATTTGCTAAATCTGGCACCCCTGTTTAGCTGATATAGTACACCCCTTTTAGTGTCCTACAAACCCTACTCGCTCTGGCATCTGCCTGCTTTGATTGCATCATGCTGTATCAGTCTCTAACACACTCTTCTCTATTCCTTTTTTTACAGACTGCAGGGTGACCAATCAGTGGGTTGTGAAATCAACTCAAAGAGCCGGTGTTTAACAAAAGAGAGAGAGAGAGAGAGAGAGAAAACAAAACAAAATTAAAGAAAGGAATAAAACAAAGGTAAAAATGCATAACATGTAGTAAGAGACAAATGCTTCATAAAACTCTGGTTTAAGCTATACATGTGTATGTGTGTGTCTGCGTCTGGTGTCTCTAGGTGTGTATTAGGTGACAATATAAAATTAATTTCTTACTATGAGTCAGGATCAAGTATTTTGAAAGCCACTGCCTAGCTACATTGCTCCTGGACCTTTGCAAGTTCTTTTTCCTCTGCATAGAATGATTCTTCTCTCCATAATACCTTATTCTCCTTATGTGTCTGGCTCCTTGTAATTATTAGATTCTAAACTTAAATGGCACTTTCTTAAGGAGGCTTACAACAATGGAATATGTTGAATATTGAAGAGACTGATTCACCTTGCTCTAAGGATCTGTGGCAGACAAACATATTTAATGGTAAGATAAGTCCTACATCACCCTCCACTCCACACCCCAAATACAGTTCTCCAATATTATTTGAATTTACTATTAAAGTTGGTACTTTTCTGAATTGGTTTATATACTACTTAGAGCAAGTAATGGCACCTACTTTGGAGGTGTATTTTATTATCTTTCTTATTTGTTAATGTATTAGTGTAATATCTCTCAAATGTGTTAAATAATGAAACCTAGGAATTGGAATTTACTTTTTAAATTATTTCGATTGGTCTAATTATTTATATAATTTGTTATACTGTGTAGGTAGCTGATTACTGGAATCTAAACTTCTATGAAGTATTCTGTTTTTAATCCACAAGAGGGATTCACATCTCTTAAGATAAAATAATTTACAGAAATCTGTTTTGAGGCTCAGAGACAAATTCTTCTTGAATATGCTTACATGGACTAAACAGCTCTGATTTTATCCTAAGTGATACTTATAAAAGCCTTTGCATAATGCCACTCTTTTCCATTTATATAGGCTTCTAAAAAAATGAGCATGCTTGTCTTCCAGCTACTAACAACAGATGTGCTTAACATAAAACATCAGAAGTGAATTTTGCAAACTGTAGCTAAGATCTAGCAAAATTGGAATGAAAATTTGCCTTCAAGGAAGCTATCTGCTATTTGCTTCTGCAAATTTGTTTTATATTTTTCTTAAAGATAAGGGGGAAAGGATGAGCTCTCAGTCATACTTGTGTATTAGCACTACATCTTCTTACCAATTTTAAATATTTTTTTGGAAAAATTTCAATTGGGTCCTTGAGTCAGAGACCATCAATATAAGGTATTTAATTCAAAAGAGTTGATATAATTTCCTATGGCCCCTTTACTTGAAGAAGTCAAGGGTTTTAAATTTTAAAATTCAGTTACCTCTGTCATAGAGAGTTTTCAACCACTGAGCACCTCTTTTTAATTTTTTTTCTAAAAATTGCTCAGGATTTAAGTGGAAGCAATAATGTACACTGAAAAGCATATAAGATTGCCTCTTCTAATTTATGACAAAGAAAGCTACTGCACATGCTTCTTTTAATATTTATAAGCAATTTTCTAAAATATTATATTCTAAAAGCACACTGATTTTCCTTTTAGTAGTAATGATAAGAGGCTTTCAAGTTCCTAAAAGCAATCTTTGAATTTTATCCTGATTGTTGGGTATATTATATTTGTGATAATAACTGTGGGAGTATACTATTTATTAATAGTAGGTTACATTTCTATAGTATTTTAAACTTCTGAAGCATAAATTTATTCTTTTAAGTTCTCAACTATATTTTTTTTCTCAAAGCTTTACAAAATGTTTTGCTTTTGAAATTTTAACACACTAAATTCAATTTTTAAACTAGGTTTTAGTTTTTCTTTAACTCCCAAGACTTGAAATATTTTTAATTAACTTTCTTAGTTGACTTTGCTCAACTATGACATGAAACAATTAGCTTTTTATTAAATCTACTAACCATCAAAGAGGACAATGTAGATGTTTTGTAGCAGATAAAATAATACCTTTCTCATAGAATGATAAAAAAATAAAATTAGGCTTATTGCTCCATATTTATCACAGTATACATTTCTAGAAATACTATGCAGCTGTGCAAGAAGTTGACAATAAAAGTGGGTACCCTATTTTTTGTTGAACTGATTAGTTTTGTAATATAAATTGCATGAAAACAAACCAAAAGTTTGTTTCACATTAATCCACTAATAGCATTGATTGTTTGATTTGCTGCTACAGAATACATTTTAAAAACTAGTCACTATTTGAAATATTGTTTCTGACTTGTGGTTGGCCAGATGTCTTGATTGCAGAACAACCTCATTACTAAATGTAGGCACCAGGCAGCTGTTGTTTTCTTCTCAGAACTTGACAGTTGCAATAGTTTAAAGCCAAGTCTCGATGCTTTGCTAAATTAGTTATTCTCTTCTCTCCATATACAGTCATTGACATTTCATAACATTTGAGCAATTTGCTCACGCTTTCATTGAATGAACATGCCACTGAAATCACAATAGTGACTGAAAATTCAAGGAACTGCAATAATTTTGATGATCCTGAATTTTTAAATATAGAAATGTCTATAAAAGGAAGGTAATAAATACTGCTAAAGAAATTGACTATCACACCATCACATATATCTGTTGTACTTAAATTTCAAGATTTCATCTATAAATGGATTAAACATGATACTTTTTATACTGTTCCCAGCATTTGGTCTGTGCTTATGTGTCACGTAATAAGTTGGGAGTCTTCCAGGTGTGATTTTTATCACTTTAGCTTTTTTTCTATGTCTTACTGTGTTGCCCTAGTGACATTACTTCAGTAGTAAGTAGCTATAGTGTTAGGTTTGCATGTTAAGGCTTTCCTGGAATGTATGGAAATGTGTCCTTCAGCATGTCCAGTTTTACCTACCTAACTTCTCACAAAGTGAGAATTCTGTAAAGCATCCAGAAGTTTCATGCATAGTGGAATTTTAAATCTAATATTTTTCTTATGTACATAATAAGATAAATTGGAGTTATTTTCTTTTTTTCCAAGCCAACCTGTATCCAGCTTTATTAAAGAGACTTTTCATAAACAATCATGGTATTTCAGGCAGGACATGGGCAGACAGTCGTTAACAGTATACAACAACTTTCACACTCACTTCTTCAATGGACTACCAAAAATCAGAAAGCCACTATAAAAGTCAGTGAAGTCTTCATCTGATGCTCTGAACCAGGTAAGTTCAGAGTGAGCGTAGTTATTTCACATTTAGCATGCTGTTTTACAGCTTTTTACGAGCTGACCCTTTCAGAAAGTGAAATGAAAGTGTCAAATTTATCTGAAGATCCACAATCTAGAAATGGGAACCACTGCTCTTTTTACAGGTGCCATCTCAGTGGCATCACTGGAAGTTTAGATTGCCTGACACACTGGTTACCAATGACTGGGGGTCAGGTCCCAACATATATCTGGTTTTAAGGGAGTTAAATCTATGCTGAAAGATGAAAAGGGAGAAGAGGACATAAAAAAAATGAATTCTCTTCCACACCACAAGGCTTTTGTGCCAAGGTGGCACATGTGCATCAAAGTCAGGGAATCACTCCTCCTGGGAGCCAAGAAGTCTCTCAAAACTAGAAGGTAAATGTGTTTTTCCCCACATCATTCTAGCTTCAGAGACATTCTATTAGTGACATATGCCCCTTTCCCCCAAAATATCAATGAATTGTTCTGTGTGCTAATAACATAGCTTAAAAAAAAAGTAAAACAAAATTCTGCATTTTTATAAAACTTGATAAAAAATAGTATTTCAAGCTGTACAAGCTGTACAGTCACCAGAAGTACAGAGTTATCAAAAATGCACACACTCTACTTGGCATCTCTAGCACTTTCAGCTTTCTGTGCTTGGTATGTTTTTCCATCTCCATTTTCGGCAGGACTATTCCCCTCCTTGCCAGCATCAGCTTTTCCCTTTTTCCCTTTGGGTACCTTCTCTCTCTTCTTTGCTGGGGCCCTTTTAGGCTTGGGCTGTGGCTTCGGAGGAGCAGGTTTAGCAGATAATCTCGTGGATCTTCTCGGTGGTTCGTTCTTCACCTTGGCTTTATCTCCTTTAGCATCCCCTTCAGCCTTTCTCTTGGGCATGGTGGTGGTGACAGTGGGCAGGACATAGGCACTTGGCATGGGATGCAGCACAGTGGTGCATGGACTTTGATCATTCCTGGGGTCATTCTCATCTCTTCTTCCTTCACTTTGTTCCTGGAGTTATTTTCAATATACACGAAGCATATGCTGACAGAACCTTTAGATCAATTGTCATTTTATGCCTATGGCTGAACAGAACAAATTTAAATGTAAGGAACCTGGTTTGGCTCTATTAACTCTGCAAAGAATACTGTCTCTAGTTGATATAATCATGAGAATGTGCCTCTCAAGTCTATAGCTGCAGGGAGCTTAAGTGTCCAAGGGTCCAGCAGCAGTGCTTTGAAATTCACATAGGTTCTTGTGCTGATGAACAACCCTCAGGCTGCTCCCAACCAAAGATTAAGTATGGCAGGGATACCAATGCAGGCCTGTTTTTAGGAGATGCAGCTTTCCTCTGATGCACAACTTTGGCTTGAGGACTTATCATCTGCCTTGCCTGACTACCTAACTTGCCTTAGATCTACATGGCAGTTTGAAATGCTGCCACACTAACAAACTAATTAAAATTTACTGCCCTCTCTAATTTTTTAGCAGTATCATGGTTTAATGACTCTGTAAGTATCCCCTGGCTCTCTCCCCATTTTCTCTCACAGGCTTTTCCTCTATGAGATTTCTTCTTATTTAATTTTATTTTGGTGCCTGCTTCTCAGAGAAGCTAGGCTAATATAACAACCAATTCTTATATTCTGAAGTTTTTTTTAAAAATCCATGAATATGTAGACCTATTATTTTTATCATAATAAAGTGCATTATTGTTACAAAATATTTGAGAACATCAGAAAAAATTTTATAAATAATTTCAAATAGGTAAATAGAGAAATTGTAAATTATAAACTTAAAAAAGTACTATTTCTCGGTATCAAAAGATGTAGAGATAAAATACAGAGTTTATCTCCATATCACATCTATTAACAACAGGAATAAATGACTTAATGCTTTTAAATATTTTTTCAGAGTTATTAGATTAGCATGTAATCCACAGAAGTTAAATATTAAGTTAGTTTATATTGACAGTATAAATATAACCATATTTCAAATTTCAATATTGTAATGGTATATTCATGTATTTTTCTTTTCCTACAAGAAATCTAGACTAACAGTACACTATAAATTCCCCATTAGTTTTGATTCCCTTGAGAATAGAGACCATGATTTATTGTACTTTGGGCTCTGGGGTACATGTGCACATCCTGCATCCTGCAGAATTGTCGCATAGCCACATACATGACATGGTGGTTTGCTGCCTCCATCCTGTCCTCCCCTCCGCGCCCGGCCTTCACCTACATCAGGCATTTCTCCTAGTGTTATCCCTCCCCATCCTCCACGCCCCTCACTGTCCCTCCCCTCCCCTCCACCCCACACCTACACCAGTGAGTGTTGTTCCCTTCCCTGTGCCCACGTGTTTTCATTGTTCGTCACCCACCTATGAGTGAAAACATGCGGTGTTTGGTTTTCTGTTCTTCCATCAGTTTGCTGAGAATGATGGTTTCTAGATTCATCTATGTCTCTACAATGGACATAAACTCATCATTTTTTATGGCTGCATAGTATTACATGGTGTATATGTGCCACATTTTCTTTGTCCAGTCTATCATTGATGGGCATGTGGGTTGGTTCCAGGTTTTTTCTATTGTAAACAGCGTCACAATGAACATATGTGTGCACGTGTCTTTATAGTAGAATGATTTATAATCCTTTGGGCATATACCCAGTAGTGGGATTGCTGGGTCAAATGGAATTTCTATTTCTAGATCCTTGAGGAATCTCCACACTGTCTTTCATAATGGTTGAACTAATTTACACTTCCACCAACAGTGAAAAAACGTTCTTTTTTCTCCACATTCTCTCCAGCATCTGCTGTCTCCAGATTTTTTAATGATCGTCATTCTAACAGGCATGAGATTGTATCTCAATGTGATTTTGATTTGCATTTCTCTAGTGACCAATGATGATGAGCATTTTTTCATATGTTTGTTGGCCTCATAAATGTCATGTTTTGAAAAGTGTCTGTTCATCTCCTTCACCCACTTTTGAATGTGTTTGTTTTTTTCTTGTAAATCTGCTTTAGGTCTTTGTAGATTCTGGATATTAGTCCTTTGTCAGATGGGTAGATTTCAAAATTTTTTCCCATTCTGTTGGTTGCTGGTTCACTCTAATGATTGTTTCTTTTGCTGTCCAGAATCTCTTAAGTTTAATTAGGTCTGATTGTCTATTTTGGCTTTTGTTGCCATTGCTTTTGGTGTTTTGGTCCTGAAGTCCTTGCCTGTGCCTATGTCCTGGATGGTTTTGCCTAGGTTTCCTTCTAGGGTTTTTATGGTGTTAGTTCTTATGTTCAAATCTTTAATCCATCTGGAGTTAATGTTTGTATAAAGTGTAAGGAAGGGGTCCAGTTTCAGCTTCCTGCATAAGGCCAGCCAGTTTTCCCAACACCATTTATTAAACAGGGAATCCTTTCCCCATTGCTTGTTTTTGTCTGGTTTATCAAAGATCAGAGTTTGAAACATTATCATCATTGTCATCACTATTTTTATGTTACTGGCCTTTATTGTATATATTAAACACTAGGCACTCCTCTACATTCTTTACAAGAGTTAACATATTTAAACCTTACAACAGCTCTATGAGCTTGATACACAGTAAGTATCACCTCCATATATATATATGGTTTTTATATATATATATATGGTTTATATATATATTTGGTTTAGAATGTCTCAACTTTGGCACTACTGATATTTTCTGCCGGATAATGATATTTTGGGATGTAGGATGTTTAGCAGCATTACTTGCCTCTGCCTTCTAGATGCGTTGAAAACCCCTTTTATAGTTGAGTAGAGTAAGTATAGCAACCCAATTTTCCCATTAGGACTACTGCAGTAACTCCCTCAGCTTCTATATATTTTGGAGGGATCAGATGAGTCTGTCCTTGGGAATTGTTTACATATGACCCATCGCAGAGTTATGCATATAATAAGTGGTATAGTCAGGATCCAATCTCATGCAGAATCAGGTTTCCATGCTCTTAGCCATATTGCTGTGTTGCTTGTCTTATACCTATTACTAATGGAGAGATGATTATTTTATTCATGATGTATGAATAATAATAATATATGGAAAGAAAGAAGCAAGAAGGAAATGGAAAGAAGAGAGCAAGTGGAAATGAAAAGCTATTAGTTTTATTCTTATCATTTCCTCTACCTAAAATGCCTTGACTTCACTACATGTGTTTGATTGATCCCATTCATTAACCTACCCTTGTTTCATCTTATATATGCCAGTTGAGATAGCCTGTTATCTATAGGCTATTTTACCTACTACCAAGCCAAGCAGGACATCAAAGTATCTTACTCCATAAAGCAGAGAGGGTTAGAGATAGACGTTACTGCTCCTTGCCTGAATATCTATGCCCTGAATTTTGAGCTCTATGATGTTTCATCTCAGATAAGAACTTAATTCATTAACTTTTCCTTTAATTTCATGACACTTCAGTTTCTCCATCCTCTAAACAAAATACTCATCTTCCTTATCTTTAAAGTTCACAAACATAAATTTAAAATAAACTAACAGAAACACTAAAAATCACTGAGTTTCCTTCTTTTTAAAAAACATCTATTCCTCTGTTTATCATCACACTTCTTAAAAATGTTGCCAATGATTGTTATATTGTGTAGGTCCTGGTCATGCCACTAAAATCTGACTTCTTCCTTATTTTCACTTTTAAGAACAGTGTTTGTCATTGGAAACCTAAACCTTATTGACTTCTTTCCAATTCAATTACTTTGCCACCTCTCTAACAATTTGATACGGATGTACAAACACTCCATTCTGACACTTTCATCTTCCATGGCCTATGAAATTCCAATCTCTCTTCCAATCTGACTCGGCTGAATGTTTTTTTTTAAATAAGCCTTTTTTATTTCAGCAATTTCTCAGTGCATTGAGGATGTTAGTGTGGACAGCTTGTGTTCTCATGCCAGGTCTTCGTTTTGAGCCATCTCTTCTATACTGCCATGGCTGAAACAACCACACATGTGCATGTGACTTGAGAAATCTGCATTTTTTAGCCTCAGCTCTACTTTTGAGTTCTATAAGAAGCTGACAGTTATACAGTGCTTCCACTAAAAATCAAACACTGAATTAAGTGCTTTAGAATATCAGATAACTTAATTCACACAGCAATTCTATAAGGTAAGTACAATTATTCTCTCTGTACTTTCAGTGCCAGTCAGAGTAACTATCCTGTGGAGTTGTTGGATGATAATGCCTCAATTCAATCATTCTCCCCTAAATCATCTTTACAGCAATATCTTCAGAGGCCATCCTCCATTAAAATAGCACCACAAGGACATTAAGCAGAATGCTATTTCAGAATATAAAGCCTGCACTAGTGCACTTCTATGCCTCTGCATATGATGTTGCCTTGGCTTGGAATGCCACTGTTGGTTAACCATCCAGTTATTTTTTAAGATCCAGATTGTTTCTGGGATGTTTTCCCCTAAATTCCATTTTCTTTCACCACTACCCCTTCCATCTTTGCTACAGAGAAAGAGAGAGTTACTCTTTTCAATTTGTCTTATCTCCAAACTTCGGTATATGTATGTATGTATATATTTTATTTTACTTTAAGTTATGGGATACCTGTGCAGAATGTGCAGGTTTGTTACATAGGTATACACGTGCCATGGTGGTTTGCTGTGCCTATCAACCCATCATCTAGGTTTTAAGCCCTGAATGCATTAGGTATTTGTCCTAATGCTCTCCCTCCCCTTCCTCCCAAACCCCCGACAGGCCTTGGTGTATGATGTTCCCCACCCTCTGTGCATGTGATCTCATTGTTCAACTCTCACTTATGAGTAAGAACATGCAGTATTTGGTTTTCTGTTCCTGTGTTAGTTTGCTGAGAATGATGGCTTCCAGCTTCATGGTATATGTATTTATGAAAGCATGCATAAGTTCTGTTTTGAATTGTCTTCTTTAATCCTTTCTTCTACAACTCTGCACAGTTTTTGTCTATCATGTTTTTAGCATAAAATATTCAACTAAATATTATTTCAATTGAATTAAAATCAAATAATAATTCTCTAAGGCAAATACCTACTTCTATGTGTCTTATTGTTCTATTTGTATATATTCTCTGTGCATTGAAGTCCCTCTGTTACCAGTTTATAATCTGATTTATCAGTGTCCATCAATTAGACGTAGTACTTGTAAAATAAATGCATGTATGAATGACATACATTACTCCGAATGTTTAAAGTGTTGATTTTATTATTCAATTATTATTTTTTATTAAACATTTAATTATTGAATTAGTTGAAAGTGGAGTCTGAGTAGGAAACCTCAACCCAGAGGTATAAGCCTAAAGGTATTAAAGAGTTATTTAAACATTTATCCTTCTATCTATTAATTGAAGGATTTTAAATTACTAGTGAAGATTACAAATAGTCATTATCATCTGTAATATGGCTAGAGTTGAAACATGACAAAATTCAGTCTTAATTTAACAGGGTTGAACTTTCACATGCAAAGATTTCTGCTTTTGATTAACAACTAATTGAAGCATTATTCAGAGACAATTATGTGAATACAGGTGCTTGAAGTATAATCTTGAAATAAATAATAGGACCAGAATTCCCAAATGATAGATACTTTAGTATCATAATAAGTGGAGTTTTATTAAGAAGGAATTAGAAAATATGCAAATTTCTTTATACATACTTTAAAAAGTCATAATCAATAAAATTAGATATTTAAATCAGAGTAAGAAAATTTTAATTTCTAGTGAGGGGAAGAAGTTATATAACAACATTTTTGCTTATAATATGGCCTATAATGCAATGACAAAGAACATTTATAAATATTCTATAAAATTAGATAATATACTTACCTAGAAGTTTGTAATTATTTGTACTACACTGCAATAGTATTTGTAGATTTGTTCTTAAAGATGTTGTGAAAAAGAGTTCACAAGTTTGTCAAAGAGAGACACTGCAAAAGAGTATTTACCATAGTGTGGGATATGGTGACCTGGTCTTCTGCTTTATAAGGACAAATTCTTAGTACAGTTCAACAGTATAAAGTTGATCAGACTTGAAAAGGCTAACTCATGTTGATTAAAATCAAATGTGACATATATAAGTTACAATGCCAATTAATTTTCTTATAATAGAAATATAACTGTCATAGCACATTTCCTTTAGGCAAGCTACATGAGGAGACCAATATCAGAAGATTACTGGTTTGAGTATGGTACTGGAACTGGTGTTTGAAAGCCAGGGATAGAGAAAAGGGGTATTTATATCATTTGAATATTTAATGCTCACAGGCTAAAACACCAAATGTATCAATTTTTCACAATAGAATTACTTCTTATTCCATATGAGGGGTTCAGTTATTGGCCCAAGGCAATCACTTCCTTGCTTAATGATAGATGGCTACAGCCAAAACTACTCGTTTTTTCTTTGTATACATTTCTGACATTTTTTTTGCAGTTGGCAAATTTTTAAATTTAGCAGGTAATGTATTGATCTATTTACTGTCAAGTTCTTCTTGCTTGCAAGTGATTCTGTTTTCATATACTTGTGTATCTCTGATATTACATATGCTGTATTGAATTTAGAATTTACCTGCCAAAGTGAAATCCTATTCTCATGTCCCACTTCTGTGGAGACATTTTTGCCCTTTCCGTGCCCTCACTAAGCCAATGAAAGCATAAAATTAGGTTTATAGAACCACACATGATACTCTCATTATCATTGTAGACTGCATTTCTACTACCATCATTCTGTAGAACAATGATGATTAATAAGATAATATTTCAAAAACTTCCCGTTTCTGTTTCAGATAATGACTTTTATTTGGCAATATGGAAAATCTTTGATATTCACAGTATATTTGAACTGTCACTTACATATTAAAGTACTCAGTAACATTTACAAGGTGACTCTGTATGGCAATTAAGTGGTTGATTAAAAATAACAATTTTAAATTTAATCAAATATTAAATTATTTTGAATAAAAAGTTATAAATTCAGAAATAAATTGTAATTGGTTTACTTTGTATTTCAACAAATTGTTGAGCAGTTCAATCACTTTGAAGTACATCTCAATGTTGATTTTTATACCCTACATATCTCTAAATAGAAATGCTGAAAAAATATATTCACAGTACGCCGTCTCTTGACAATTAGAACTCTGTCAAGCTGTATATGAGGCTGACATTAAATGTTATGCATGCATCCCTTTTTCTTGCTTTATATTAATTTGCTTTTAAAAAAACAACTATGTTTTGGTTTATGTTTGGGGTATGTGTTTTTAATCTTTCATGAACCTAATTCTAAAACATAAAAATAATTTTCCTAAAAGAAGCAAAACTAGTATTTGAAATTCAATTTAAAATTTGTGTGGGAGAACTAAAATGCAAATTCCAGCCTAGTGACAGACTAAGACTCCGTCTCAAAAAAAAAAAAAAAAAAAGAATGTTCAAAATATGTTTTTGATTAATACAGTTGACAAACATTTTTTGAGCACCTCCTATATAACAGTCGTGGTTCTAAATGCTGGGGGTATTTTTGAAAAGTGAGTTAGATAAATAATAATTACAAAATATGACAGTTAATAAAAGTCTTCTGAAGAAAAATAGAGCAAGGTGAGATGGTAAAGAGTGAAAAGTTGTTGGAGAGAGACAGAGGGAGCTATGTCAGATAGAATAGTGAGGGAAATCCTGATAATTGAGGCAGGAGATAAAGGAAGTAAACAAAGTATCCTCTATTCTCATGGATAATTGTATGTGATGGGTCTCAGACAAAGGCAATTATAAGAGCAAGACTCAGAGAGAGCTGACATACACTTGAGATTATTTTCCTAAGAATTTACCTTTAATTCCGGCCATGAGCACTTGGCTGAGGATCTCAGCATAAACAGAGAGAGACTTCATCTAAAAAAAATTAAAAAGAATAGTCTAAGACACATGCAGGATCTATCTGCAGCATAACCCTTCTCATCACCTATCTGGAAAAACCCCACAGACAATATGGGCTACCAAAAATGGAGATTAAAAAATTCACTTATAAATAAAATCACATTTGAAAATAATGGAATCAGCACTTTATCCCACAATTATACCACCAGACAATCCCTCCTTGGTAATAATACACGGAGAAAAATCAACATCAAATAACAAAAGCCTGGCAAGTACGAGTGCACACCAACCTGTTGACTATTGTTCTTGTTAGTATTGGTCTGAGAGCTTTCACTGATTTGCGACCTGGAAGCTCAAATCTTCCAAGTAAGTCATTGTTTCAATCAAACAGGACAAATTCTGAGGTTTAAAAGCTCATCTGTGGCTAACACAAGCCCTTTATCATAAACACCTTGCTAACTTGCCATCATCAACCACACTGCCAACTGAAGAAAGGAGGACACCTCAGCTAAATTTGAGGGTCTGCCTACAGGATAATGCTGGAGCTCCAACAGTAGCTTTGGATGTTTTAATTGGCAGGCAACATAACATTCTATTAAACACACACACCCAAATCAGGCCATGTAATTTAAGACCTATTTGCAAAAAAACCCCTTTCATCACCCATCTGGGAACATCTTAAACTTCTGGGAGATTTTAGATCTGGCTATGTTTAATTGAGATGTCTCTCTTGCCAGACAGGTTCTAGTACTTTGATGCATTATGGCCATATCACCTTTACAGGTAATGATCGAGCTCTCCAGCCCAATGTTGTACTCATGTCCACCTGAGTAGTATACACTTGGGAAACACACTGCAGTCCCAAGCCTCAAACAATATTTTCCAAGCCCAGAAGCTCACCTCTAGAGATGAAATCACCTCAAATGACATTGTTCCAGTCCAAGACCTGTGTCAGCGGCAACTTTACCCTGAACACTGAGACTAATGCCCCAGCAACACCCATAGGCAGTTTCTCATAAAGCATTGACAAGTTGGACAGGGAACATGTGTTGCATTTATTCTGCTGATATTAGGGAGCTCGCTGTTTGATCAACCAATGACCTGGTATATATCCTCATACTCCCATTGCTAGAGAGAAATCTGGAAGATGCTCTACTATCTGCACTGTTCTAAAAATGGATGGAGATTATTGCTTACCCCAAGAGGCAACTGTCTTGTGTTGCTACACACTTCTAGGAAGAGGACTTTTCATTTCCAAGTGCCATGTCTTACATCCCCTCCAGCTTTCCACACAACTTCCCATGCTTTGCTTCTGACTGACTATGAGCAAACAACCAGACCCTCCTCTTAGCTATAAAACACGTACCATTAATATTTACATACACCTTACTAAACTATCAGTTAATACCCTCCAATAATGTAACTGCTAGACCTGCCACTTTGATCCCAAGAATATGCCAGGATGTTATTGTCAAAAAAAAATGTAACTCACACTTGCAGTGCACTTTTAATCTCCACAATGATATTGTTAAAAACCTCCAATTTTCAGATTTATTTCCTTGGCTAATGCCATATAAATGGGAAACTTGGTTACTGGCTGACCTACAAGAATTCATTATTCCTCTACTTGCTTTCCACCTTTTTACTCTCATAATAAAAAATTTTTCTATGTTGTTAAAGACAACTTAAGCCTGATCCTCTAAAGGTCTTCTCTACTATAAAGGCCACTCAAATGCCCCAAATAATCAAGCTCAAAACTGAGGTGAAAACAATAATCAATTGTATTGAGTTTGATTTCTTAAAAATGCTATTTTGACCAGTTTTGAGGTCCTGACTAGGGGCCAATCAGTTTTC
Organism: Cacajao melanocephalus; assembly: GCA_963573385.1. Taxonomy (NCBI): domain Eukaryota; kingdom Metazoa; phylum Chordata; class Mammalia; order Primates; family Pitheciidae; genus Cacajao; species Cacajao melanocephalus. The sequence goes on from CAUYLG010015445.1 coordinate 81,526, forward strand.
CTTCTTGAGCAGCTAATTAAATATATGCTCAACATTTTCTTTATCTGGCTCTCCTATTTTGGGCCACTATACACCTACCTGCCCTAATCATCCTGTGGCCAGGTACAAGACATCTAGAGAGAGTTTTATGCCTTGGTGTGCAGAATACTATTCAAATCTGCTCATCTATACCCACAAAATCTAGCCAATTATACTTGCTTTACAGACGCCGCCTCTACAGCTGCAGCTTGCTGCTTCCCTGTGTCTGGGCACAATCCTATTTTTGGGTATGGCCCTGCCTGGCAGCCTTCTCTCTTAAGAGCTGTAGGTAACAAAGAGTTCTGTCTTTCAAAATAATCTTTAAATTTTATAAATATGTAGCCAGTAGTCCATTCTCTTGTCCCTATTAAGAATACAGAATTAATCTTTAGCTGTGCGTGGGCACACTAGGTTACATCTTTTAGCCAACTAGAGTCTCTCGGGATAGTTTCCTATTCATTCTCACATTTCATTCATGATTTCTACAGACAGAAACCAATTGTGATCACTTGAGGCTGAATAACATGAAAATGCCAATAATCAGTATAATTTGACCTACAAAAATGGTACTCTCATTAACCTAATTGTATATGTATTCTACTATGGGACACAGTGTGTGAAACATCTACAAGTAGTTGACTGCTTGCCTCTCCTCTTCCCTACTCCTGCATGTTTCCCAATCGTTCTTGTCAAATAGAAGTTAGTGAATTGGTTAATTATAGTGATGACTCTTCCCTAACATGCCATCTTACTATGGTTCAAAGGTAACACCCATGCACTGCCTTCTCTCTGCAGTATGCAAGCAAAGAGCAGTGTACATCTGCTAGGTGGTCCTGGCAACAAGGCCTCTGACCATATTTGCCTTCTCCTTCAAGCTATGGCTGTGAGGGATAATTTAAGAAAGAATCTTCTGTATTCACATATGCCCATTACTGGTTTTCATCAAGACACTTGGGTATAATTCCTGGTAAAAACAACCACAATTGATGTTAACTAAGGTTCTGAGAATTAAATTAAAAAATAAAGAAACTAAAAAACCAGCAAGATTTAGAGAGCAAGCCATATAGCAGAGATCATGTATTTTTGGAATCTTTGAAGCCAAAATCTTGGAAAGGTCAATATCAGTAGCAGCACGGGGCTAAGAGCATTTGAGTTGGGAACACATAGGAGTAGCAAATTTAATCTCATTACAAAATTTGGGTTGGTAATGTTTGGAGAAGGAAGAGAGACAGTTTAGAAGTCTCTATTTTGCCTTAAACCATAACAAATGTACTAGCAATTCTACTGTTATAAGACAGTATTGCACTGCAGGGTACTGAATGCTGGTTCTGATACCAATTTGCATAAATACCTTGATTCCAAATTTTCTGTTTTCAGATTTTTAAATTCTCTTGGGAAGTCTGGATGATGTGCAGGCCTTGATTCAGGCAGTTTGGGAAGCTTTATGAAATCTTATCATAGCTGCAAAACCTTTTCTCTAATCTCCAAGAAAATCTTTAAAGAATTAGAAAATATTAATAGAATAATGTGATTAATTGACCTCACAGACAAATAAACATCTTTCAGAGACCTCAGAAACTAAACGAGAAGAGTGACTGAGAGCAGAAGAAGAGCAAGAGAAAAAGGTTGTTTAATGTGAATAAAAATTACACACACACTCAAGCGTGCACACACACACACCCTTCCTTTTTATTCTACAGAGAATTGCCATATAATCAAATTCAGTTATTTTTCAACAAAACAATTTCAATGGGCACTTATCCAGAAAGCAATTTAATTCCTGATAGTTCAAGTTTCATTCTCTTTCACTAGACAAAATGCCCAGGGGAAGACGTCTTCACTCACACCTTTCTTATGTAATCCCTCAGGTAATCCCTTTCTCACCAAGGATCAACTATTTTCATGAATGTTCCTGTCTGACATTCACACTAATTACAAGAGATGACCTTGAGAAGGATATGAGATTTTATCACAAGACGGTAGCTCTGAAGAAACAGTCCATATATGATCAATTAAATGAGAAGTAAAATAAGAAGCTATAGGTGATTTAGAGTTTTCAAATATGGGCATCCTATGTGACAGAAAAATAAAGGAAAATTACACCTAAATGTTTTTTCACCATTTCCTCCAATAAATATTGGGAGTGAAAGTCAGATTGTAAGAGACTAAGATGTATAAAGCATAACTGTGAGAAATTTGGCACTAAGTAGAAAGAAATAGAAGAGTATTAAGTGAATTTACTTATTTGTATTGTGTGTGTGTAAACACATGTAAATTATGTTATTCATAATAACATAAGGGAGAAATATTTGTCTACAGGATACCATACGAAGAAAAGGGTATTGTGACCACCCAATAGGTTCATTTTGCCTGCTGCCCAGATAGAGTAGATTTACCAAGACAGGAGAATTGCAATAGAGAAGAGTTTAATATATGTAGAGCCAGCTGAGTGGGAGACTGGGGTTTTATTATTACCCATCAGCCTCCCCCAAAATTCAAAGGTTACTGCTTGTTAAGGATAGTTTAGCAGACAGGGAGCTAGAAAATGGGTACTCTTGATTGGTTGGGGATACAATCCTAGGGGTGTGGAAAACAGTCCTTCTGTGCGTGTCCTCTCCTGAGTCTCAGAGGGGGTCTCAGAGTACTCAATGGTTCAGGTAGGGCCATGTGGTCATCAGAAATGCAAAAAAAAATGGAAATAACATTTCAAAAGGCCAACCTTAGGCTCTACAATACTTATGCTATTTACAGAAATAATGGAGAAAGTTGCAAAACTTGTGACTTCTGGAATAATGGCTGGTAATCATTTAACTGTACCTATATCTAGAAGAATTCAACCCCCTCTCATCCTTCTTTTGTTAATTTTACAATGGTGGTTTAGTTTGGGAAAGGGCTATTATAATATTTATTATAAACTATAAACAAAATTTCTCCCAAAGCTAGCTTGACTTGTGCCCAGAAATGACTAAGGGTAGGGTAGTTTGGAGGCAAGATGGGTCTGGTGCAGTGGCTCACACCTGTAATCCAGCACTTTGGGAAGCAAAGGCAGGCAGATCACTAGAGGTCAGGAGTTCGAGACCAGCCTGGTCAACATGGCAAAGCCTCTTCTCTACCCAAAGTACAAAAATTGGCTTGGTGTGGTGGCACTCACCTGTAATCCCAGCTATCCTGGAGGCCGAGGCAGGAGATTCACTTGAATCCAGGAGGTGTAGGATGCAGTGAGCCAAGATCACACCACTGCATTCCAGCCTGGGCGACAGAGACACTTTTTAAAAAAAAAAAAAAAAAAAAAAAAAAGGCATGACGGAGCCGTTTAGATCAGATCTATTTTACTATCATAAAGGTAATTTCAGTATGAAAAAAAGATAGAAAATCTCACTCGCCAGCTGGAAAATTCTGGAAAATTTGGCATCAAATGTCTATTTTAGAGAGATTTCAAATAAAAAGGAAGAAGAGTACTTAAAAGATCAGTACTGATAATTTGTGAATTAAATGATTGTTCTGGTAATTTATTATTTTCCCAGGTATTGTGTTCACAGGGTTACTTGCATATAAGATTCTTGTTCCCTAAGTTTTCAGTCTCTCCCTGTGTATTTTGTGGAGTTAAAGCGCTAAAACTTCACAGAATTTGAAACTGAATGTGGATGCGTTACTAGGACTTGAGAATGCTAAACATTCTATTATTACATTGTGGCCCTGTTTTAACTTTTACAATCATAATACTTTCTGCAAAATAATAATAATAATAAAAACAAACTCAGGGAGTTACATGGGGTTTTAGCAAATAAACAATGTAATCTCAATTATATTATTCCCTTACTTAAAGCCACTCAGTAATTGTTCATGGCCTTTAAGGGAAGTAAAATCATGAGCTTAGAATAGCAGCTTTCTTCCCCTCCAGTGAAGGCATGTTGTGCTTTCCCTCCTGAACTTCATGCTTCAGCCCTACAGTTACAAGTAGTATTTCCCTGAACCCAGTGCCCTTTGTGCATATGCCCTTAACACTGTCTTTTCTTTCCCTTTCACCTCCACCTCTACGTCAGTGAATCCCCAGCTCCCCAGATCACAGCACACACACATTTGACAGGATAATAACTGCTCATCATTTCAGACTCAGGTCTGTTATTTATTTCTTCTAGGAAGCTCCACCTGAACTGCACTCCCATAACATTCTTTGATTCTTGCTTTCTGGGAACTGATTGTAATCTATTTTAATAATATGTTTACTTGACTGTTGCTTGTTAACCAGAAAATAGGCTCCTTGAGAACACCCTTTGTCTTTTTATAACAAGACTTTATTGTGTATGCCACATAACAGCGTGATCCATAAATGCTTATTAATTATATACTTCTTTCTTACATGTAAACTCTAAAGCCTTTATTTTTGCAATAGCAATTCAAAGAAAGAGGGACATATTTCTTAATTCTTGTTTTTGATAGTTTATATTAATACGTAGAAGAAATAGCCTTCATAATGAAAATAAACCACAGCAATTTAAGTAAAACATAAGCTAGGCAGAGAACATTCAATCTTTTCTCCATGTTGTTATTGTGATCGTGAGTGAGTTCTCACAAGATCTGCCTTGCTTCCTCTTTGTCTTCCACCATGATTGTAAATTTCCTGAGGCCTTCCCAGGCATGAGGAACTGTGAAATTTACAATCATGGTGGAAGACAAAGAGGAAGCAAGGCAGTAGGAAGGAGATGAACACAGAAGGAACTACCAAACATTTATAAAACTGTCAGATCTTGTGAGAACACACTCATGATCACAATAACAACATGGAGAAAACTGCCCCCATGATGCAATTACCTCCACTTGATCGCTCCCTTGACACATGGGCACTATGGAAATTATAATTCAAAATGAGATTACGGTAGGAACATGAAGCCTAATCATATCAGACCTCAAGTACTTTTGTTCTTTTTTGTGTGTGTTTTGCTTACTTTCCTCCCCTCAACTACAATATAAGGTCCTCTTGCAGAAAGGCAAATATTGGCAATCTTTTTACTAACAGCTTTCTATATGCTAATTGAAAACAGTGGTCTTTTTTTTTTTTTATCAAAGACAGAAAACTATACAATTTAAAATAATAATTTAAATTAAAACTCTTATACTTAGCTATAATAGAAACCTATATAGAATATTATTTGTAATCATGACAAAATGATGCTTTCATGTTACATTGAAACAGCATCTGTCTTCTGTAACCATTTTGAAAGCTTAGTTAATAAAGTACCTAAATATGTTTTTAATTACATTTATTATATTTGCCAAAAATTAATTTTTTACCATTCTGGAGATTGATACATAAAACCTCCAGATAATGCAAACATCATTTACAACTAAATTATAATCTTCAAAAATAACACATATACACGCACTCAAAACCCATAATAAATTTTAGAAATGTGAAGATGCTCTGTACTGCTTTTCTAAATATCTAAAGTTTTTCTATTTAATATATATTGAAAACAATTTGAACTAACTCTGAAGTTAATAACTTGCACTGAAGATTATAACAAAATTTATTAATTCAAAGAGGAAAAATATTCTACATTATTGATAAGTAACAAGGTTCATTATTAAAACTATATGTAAATAGGAATTGTTTTTGCTAAATTGGGAGCAGGTTTAGATAAATTCAACCAATAATCTATTGTTTGAATTAAATCACTTAATTTTATTAAAAAATAAACAAATTTATGTTAGAGATAAATTAGTTTAGCCTAACTAGAAAAAAATAAGGTTTTCTTTGTATTTTCTCTGGATTGCTGTCATGGAGTTGAATTCTTCTTGAAATCTATTTCTATAGTGTTTACTTATACACCAATTGGCTTTAAGTTGGATAAGTTCCAAACAATTGATATACATTTTTAAATTTCTAAATTTTAAATTTCTTATTATGAAAAATTTCAAAGGCAGGATAAAATACAGAAGACAGTATAATGAACCCTAGTACCCCATTATACAGCTTATGACACAAATATCAACTCTCTCCCAATGTCATTTCAGATATATCTCTTCCCACTCCTCCTTCATTATATAAAAGCAAATTCCAGACATTATATCATTTAATCTGTATTGTAATATGCACTTGAAAAGATACTCTCATTTCTCCCAAATAAAATCACAATGGTATTTTCACACCCCAAACAAGGATATCAATAATTACTTCAATATCACCAAATAGCCATCAAATTTTCACAAATGTTTCATTACTTTCTATAATGTCAGAACACAATTAATGTTTTCTTTGTACTTGATGATATGTCTGTAAAGTTTTTTAACCTGTAGATTCCTATTCCTTCTTTCTTTGTTATTTCTTTTTTTAATAGTAGGTGATTTTTTTCTGTTGCAATTTATAGTCTGAATTTGGAGTATTGCATCTCTGTGGTGTTATTTAATATTTTCACCTCTCTATGTCCTATAAATTAGTAGTTAAATTTTATTTCCGAGTGTACATTTGGACACACTTTCTGTGTACTTTCATGAAGAAACATATGATGTCTCCTTGTTTCTCTTTCTGTGATGTTAGAAGACATTGAAAATCATGGGTTTCATCTATCAATTCATTAGGATTGGTGATGTTATAATATTATCTTTATTAGCTAACACTAATATGATAGCATAGACCAATAATATCGATTAATTAGGAATGGTGATATTATAATATTATCTTTATTAGTGAACACTAACATGATAGCATAGACCAATTTGCTACTCAGTTACAGGTCATATAGGAAAGGCAAAATACATGCTTAATACTTTGTAATTACTTATCATTTTAAAAAATCATGAATTGGTTGCCCAACATCCTTCAAGTTTGACCAGTGTGTGTGTCACTGTTTTTAAGTATTATTATGAATTAATGAATTACCATATTGTTTAGTGAAGAATTTACTTCACTGAAAGAGATAGCTTTGGCCTTTGCTTCAGCTACTTGGAGTTGATCTCCAAACCCCTAAAACGTCCTGCCTGAGATGAGTGTCTTTTTTGCTGGGGTCTTTGACCACCAGGTAGTCTAACAATGTGACATATGATGGGATCTTTGAAACACACCAAAGGTCTGGAGACTAATAGTACTAACATAAACCTTCCAGAGGGGCTGCAGCTTATAAGGGTTAGTCCCATGGGCTTTATGTGATTGAACTCCAATAAAGACTGAGGTGAGCTTGCATATTTGACAATATTCTACCTACTGTCACTCACTGATGTCCTGGGGGGTTAAGACCCTCAGGATGACAGAAGCTTCATGTTTGGAACACTCTCAGACTTCATCTATGCTTCTCTCCATTTGTCTGATTTTGATTTCTATACTTCTAATGAAACTGTAATCATAAAGATAACACTTTTGTGAGCTGTCAGTCCTTTCAACATGTGAGAGTGGTAATGAGAACTCCCAGATTTGTAGCCATCTAGTCAAAAGTAAGTTTGGAACTGCTGACCTCTGAAATTTCAGCTGGTTTCTGGAGTAAAGGCAGTCCTATGGAGGACTGCTCCCTCTGAATTTGCTATTTGGCAAACTCATTGGACTTATATTTGGTACGATTTAACCCATTGTAATTATTCTTATTGATGCACATTTTGCCTCATTTTTGGCTAGGGGGAGATTTTTCAAGCTGATTCCTCAATTCTGATAATTAGTATAATTTGACAGCTTTCTTGATTGTGATCTAACAAGATATTAGAGACTCATCAAGTACATGCACTATTACAGACTTGAAGCGAGCAATTTGTTAAGCATGTCCTGGTAACTTATGGTAGAAAATGGGCGTAATTACTGTGATAAAGCAGGATTCTAAGATGTTTTTTATGATCCACTCCCACCTTCCACCCCAAGTACACTCTCTGCATAATCCCTAGGATTGTGAAGACAATGGGTTTTACACCCATGATTAGGTTTTATTATCTGGTGCAGTTGACTTTAAGATAGAGAGATTGTCAAAGTGTGTCTAACCTAATCACTCAAGCCTTTACAAGCAAAGAGTTTTCCCCCTTTGGTTGCAGAAAAACACAAGAGAAATTCAAAGTGTAAGAAGAATTTAACATAAGGGAGATTTGACATAAAAGAGATTTCTCACACCCATGCAAGGGTCTGAGAGCATTCTTTGAGATGTTCATAAGTTGGTAGTCAACAAAGAGAGCAGAGGCCTGGGTCTTACAAATGCAAGGAACTGAATTTTACTAACAACCTGTAGAGCTTAGCAGCAGATATTTACCTTACTGAGACTCCAGTGGATCCCTTCATTTTAGCTTTATGAAACGAGCAAAGGAGTAGATAATCTAAATATAACATGCCAGACTCTTTGCCCATGAAAATTTGGGGACAGTAAATTTGTGATAATTTAAAATAACTTAAATTGTGTCGTTTGTAACAATTTGTTACACAGAAAAAAAAAAAAAAACTAACATAATGTTTACCTGGGCACAAGTAAGCTTACTGTATTTTACTTAGTAGAATACCATATTTTACTTAGCAGAATTACTTGGTAGAATTCGGCCGTGAACCCATCTGGACCTGGGCTTTTTTTGGTTGGTAGGCTATTAATTTGCTGCCTCAATTTCAGCCCTTGTTATTGGTCTATTCAAGCAAAATATCTCTGTGCTTCTAAAGTCATAGCTACAAAACAAGTTATATTCAGAGAAACCTAAGTGTTGTTGCAAATACATTCCACCTGATTTTCTCTTTCTCTTTGTATAAGTAAATACTTTGAAATATATGGTTTCCTCTTTTAAATATAAGAAAATATGTTCATGCAGATGTAAATAGTGTGTATTTACATGTGTGTGCATACATGTGTATATACACAAATCATACACATTCAGATGTATTCTTAAAGAAATTCTTGCCTGTATTAGTCTGTTCTCACACTGGCTTAAAGAATTACTTGTGACTGGATAATTTATGAAGAAAAGAGATTTAATTGATTCACAGTTCTGCAGGTTGTACAGGAAGCATGTTTAGGAGGCCTCAGGAAACTTATAATTATGGCAGAAGGACAAAAGGGAACGAAGCACATCTTTACATGGTAGCAAGGAAGAGAGAGAAACCAAAGGGGAAAGTGCTATACACTTTTAAGCAATCAGATCTTGTGAGAACTCACTCACTATCATGAGAACAGCAAGGGAGAAATCCGTCCTCACGATCCAATAACCTCCCAGGAGGTCTCTCCCTCCTATTGAGAATTGCAATTCAACATGAGATTTGGTTGGGGACACAGCCTAACCAGATCATTCCCCTCTCTCTTCCTTGATAACCACTGGAAAAGTATGTATAATTTTATCTACTTTGTTATTTTCACTTAGCAATATATTCTGGAGATCCCTACATGGCAATATACAGAAATTGTTTTCATTCCATTTATAGTTTCACATACTTTATGGTGTGCATGTTTCATAGTTTATATTAGCAGCACTGGGTTTCTTCTTTCTTTTTTCATCTACATTTTCACTAGTGCTGATATGAATAGCCTTGTCATGAATCCATCTATAGTTTTTTCCAGAGTAATATGAATATAGGAAGTGGAACTTCTGAGTCAAAGCTCAGATACATATGCAATTTTCCTTTGTCTTGCCAACTTCTCTCTATATGGTTTTATTTTGGCATACTCTTTTCGGTATTTATAGGACATAATAAATATGAAAGTACAATCTAGTTTCTTAGTTGCATTGTATCTTCATATGATTATTCCCTCTAGGAATTAAGAAAACTCATGTTTGAAATCGTAGACTTATAAAGAATAGGGCAATGAATATTGAATTACTATGTAAAAGTTGGTCTAAATAATAAATTGTTCAAATTGCACATATAATACCAAATTATATGCATACATGTGGCAGAGAGTGCATCTCTGGAAAGGATGCAACTGCATGAGTTATTATATCATAAATACTTGCTTATAGTTCTAAGAATTACAGATACTGTTTTCCTGAATGCATTAATAAGGCTTCAATCCTTGCTGAATATTCTATTTGCATTTTGCAATCAATTTTGTATTGTTCCTTTCGTACTGGGGTGATTATTTCCTAAGATAACTTTCAAAAAGCCTTAAATAAAAGAAGCTATGAAAACTCATCTGATTCCAGATATGATGATGGAAGAGGGCCACCAGGAAACCCTCCCCAAAGAATGGGTCAGTTCAGTCATTTGCCAATGGCTGGTGGACGAGGAAGGTAAATGTCTGCTCTAAGAAGCAGACAACTGGATATGCGCATTCATAGCAGAAAGAAACCATCAAGAAGTGGTGGGCTGACCATGCTGGGAGCAGCAGATGAATGCATATGCCTAAACAAGGACTGCTCTGTGTTTTCGCAGATGAATGAAGGCATGCTGGGAATTCCGTCCGCAAGGAGTTGGACTGAGTGACATGCAGTTCCATAAATGTACATGTTTGTCTCTTTTTTGTGTAGTTCATTAAAGTATTAATATAGTTTTAATAAATATTTTTATATTGCAAAATGGACTCCTCATCTATATATTAAATTCACACACATAAAACAAACTGAATCCGAAGAAAATAAATAAAAGGCTGTGGGAAAAAAAAAATAGCTCACCTCCCAAAGTGAGCTGTAATCCCAGCAATTTGGGAGGCCAAGGTGGGCAGATTACCTGAGATTAGCAGTTTGAGACCAATGTGGCCAACATGGTGAAACCCCGTCTCTACTAAAAATACAAAAAGAATTAGCAGGTTGTGGTGGTGGGCACCTGCAATCCCAGCTTACTTGTGAGGCTGAGGTAAGAGAATCACTTGAACCCAGGACATGGAGGTGGTAGTGAGCCAAGATTTCGCCATTGCACTCCAGCGTGGGTGACAAGAGTGAAACTCCATCTCAGAAAACAGGCTTTAACACATGCAATGGAAATAGAATGGAAGCTTTGCAAAGTGAAACATTTTGAACCACTGCTTAAACATAATAAAGTCCTCTATGTAACAAAACCCCAGTATTAAGAAAAGTAGTTCTGGTTTTTGGTTTGTTTACTGGTTAAGATATCCCTTAAATTACAAATGGGTTCACGCTTGTAATCCCAGCACTTTGGGAGGCAGAGGCTGGCGGATCATGAGGTCAAGAGATCGAGACAATCCTGGCCAACATAATGAAACCCCGTCCCTACTAAAAATACAAAAATTAGCTGGGCATGGTGGCAGGTGCCTGTAATCCCAGCTACTTGGGAGACTGAGGCAGGAGAAAAGCTTGAACCCGAGAGCCAAGTTCACGCCATTGGAATCCAGCCTGGGCAACAGAGTGAGACTCTGTCTCAAAAAAAAAAAAAAAAAAAAAATCGCAAATGGGTAACTTACTTTTCCCCAGAGTACTTCTAAACCTATGAATGATTTTAAGGATGTTTCACTTTCAAGTGTGAAATTGGTTAGGATCAACAGAGCAAAGGGTACTAAGAGAACTTTTTATAAAAGAAAGAGAAAAAGAGAAGTTAGAAAAAGCAACAACAAAACGTTGTGATGGGGAGAGTTTCTTCTTCAGTTTGAGCAGCTTCTCATTTTTACTCTTTCTTTCAGTCAAACTTCTTTGTTTCAGCCTATCTATACTCACTATCTTTTCTTCAATTTTATCCACACCTGAGCTCACCCACCCTTATCTGGCTTTTCTATTTTTTTGTTGGCGGTGGTGGTGGTGGTGGTGGTGTTTTTTTCTGAAATGCCTCCCAAACTCTGAAAATTCTATAGTTTACCAATAATATCCTATTAACACTCTTAAATTATCTTGCTAGGTATCACAGATGTATTTTGCACTGTTTACATCTTCCTCCTTCTTAATACTTTCCACTCTATAATCAAGGGAACAATTCTGTTCTGGTCTCTCGTTCAGTCCCCAGACTTTAAACAGTCCGGCAATCCAGGTCTCTTTCTTCTACACACTCTTATGTATGCATGGTTTCTCTGTGATTTGTTCACTATTCTATCTCATATAAACGTATGATTCTACATAAATATAATTGTAAAGTTTCTGAATTATATACCTTATTGTTTCTGGATACCTCTAATCAGATATCCCATAAGACACTGACACTCAAAATATTCATCTTTCTATGCAATCTTTTCTATCCCATATTCTTTATCTAAGTTTGTCATATTCAATAACACAACCTCAAAACTTGAGCCCTTATTTCAGGATTTTATTCTCTCACATTCACATCTAATCAGTCATAGAATCCTGATGTCTTTCTAATAAGCTTAATTGTCTACAAGTGTTTATCCTAAAACCTTCTCCTCATTTTATGCCTATCCTTTTCAATAACCACTTAATTGTGACTCCCTGATTCATGTATCAAACATTTGTTGCAGTGAATATCTTTTTATAGCCCCATACATTTGCAAATGTTTACTCCAGTGTAGATATTAGTCTACAGTCCTCTTTATTCTTCTAGATTTTACGTGTTTTATTATTCAGCTTATTAATTGCCCAAGAACAATCTCCCCCATTATTCTCTGCACATATTTATCTTAACAGTAACTACAGAAAACATGAAACTTCTATGGTCATCTCTTTCCACAGCTATGCTGTAATTGCTTCAGTAATGGGGTGACATTCTTGTATTCACAAATCCTAGCAAAGTTCATAACATGCAAAATGTTTAGTAAGCATGGGTTGGATTAGATTAAGAAGAGAATGTTCAAAGTTCTGCATTGACTATAAAATTAGAACATGTTGGTTGGCTGAAAGAAATCACACAGAAAGAATTAAGTAAATGGCATTAAAACAGTGAGAAAGGGTTAATAAGTAATAATAGGATGATGATTTATATTGTTAAATTACATTCTTTCTCCTGGAGCATTATTCCATCACTGATCAATTGCCACCATATTTGTGTGGTGTAAGCAGTAAACCAGGGGTTAACATGATTTATTCCCAAAATGCTTAATTTTGTTTATTTATTAAGAATTGTTTTGCCCTATTTGCTTTACCCTATATATGTGTTATATTACCTATTAATATACACTTACTCTATTGGAGACACTTAAGCAATATTTATGGGTTTTATGTTCCCTAATGTATGTTTGTGAAAATGGTATTTAAAAATCTATCTGTTTCTACTTCTCATTATTCAATTCAAATTCAGATTTTAGTTAGGATGGGCAACAGTCTATAAGTTCTAATTACTGAAGTGAATTTAACACTTAAAGTTCAAATTTGATTTACTGCTATAGAAATATGATTTCCCACTTCAAAGAAGTAGCTTTCATAGTATTACTGGAACACCAGAGACTTTCTATAAGTCTACAGTGTACTGATTGAAATCATACAGATAAGCTTTTCTGAATTTTGATTTAATTTTTGAAAAATTTATACTTTTATAAACCCTGAAAAGCTAATTCTACTATAAGATCCATAGGAAAAAATACGAACACATTTTTTATATGTGGCAAAGGCTACATATTTTGAAAGTTTCTTCTTTTTCTGCAACCTTCTTTCACTTTTAACCACCTTTTATATTCTTATCTCCTGAAGCACTTTATCTTAAAAGTAGAATATAAATACATATTAGGTTGGAGCATAAGAAACTAAAATAGAACTGTATTTAATTAGGACTGGGTAAAATAAAGTCAATAGAAAATGTTGCCTGAGCTAAGTGTTTATTTTTAGTTTGTGGACTCACTGATAGTGTTCAATAGCCACAGAGGGTTTAAGGGATCATATTTACTATGTTTCTTCTTTTTTTCTACATATTGCAGATTGGCACAGTTTAGAGAAAAATTGTTTGCGAGTTTTCTTGAAAATATTTCTGTATGCAAAGCATTCAAAACTAACTTGAGCATTTTGTGGCAATCAGCACACTGCCAAGTTTTCCATCTTTCAGCTCTCCATTTCATAGGCCCTAATTATTTCCAATGCAAACAATTCTGATAATGTAAAGAATTAAAATTCACATGACAAATACACAATAGAAACAGATGATTTCTTCAAAGCAAAACATATCTTAAACTAAAACTTCTCAAAATTATAAATTTAAATACAAAATCATATATGTACATTTTGCCTAAAAAGTTTACATGGTTTTTCTTTGGGGGATTGCAGGAAAGAAAATCTAACAAGGCTCAGCTTAAATTTGGAAATTAGCTTCAGAAATGATGTGAGTGGCAAAGAAGTATTTCTGGAGAGTCTTATAGTTGGTAAATACATACCTTATATAAATAATTTCTTTTTAAAAATTATTTACATTATTTTGCATAATTTTCTGGTATTTTCTCTACAGTTCTCTTCCTACATGCTTTTATGAGTTTCAATAATTTTAAGACTCATATTTATTTAGATATTGGCGTTTGTATTACAGCATTTTTCATACTGCAAAACATCAGTTTCTTCCCTAAGATAACTTCTTTTTGAATAGAAATATTAGGTCATTACAACTTAAATAGCTTATATAATTACAACTAAAGTAGCTTATATTGTATAGAATTATGTTTTTTTAAAAAATAAAGGACCTTATAAACAAATCCAGAACCAACCATTTATAATACCTGTTTTTAGGTTTATTAATATAAATCAGATTGAAAACAAACAATAAAAATAGAAATATTAAGTGAAACATTAATTAGTTTTCAGCATTATTTTTCAGCAGTGCCTAAAATATTCAATATTTGATGCTTACTATACAATTTCTAAACTAAAAAATATTGTGCAGGTGATAAATAGCATTGCAACAAACTCATGAACTATACTATTTCTGTTAGGTTCAGAGTAGAGTTTTGTTATATAAACAAGAGAGAAGTAGAAACAGCATGGATAATAAATTTAAATAAAAATTATCTATAAATATTACAAACATATTTAAGAACTCATGTTCTGAAAGCTAAAACACTCAAGTTTTTAAATCTAAAATCACCAATTACATACTAATAGAGACCCGTGCGTATTACAGTACATCAGACTACTCTGTAATTGAACCCACATGAATAGTGTTCTATTAACTAAGGTGGGATCTTAAAAAGTCTAGGTCATGGCCTGTTCTATATTGTAGAGCTTGTAATTTTAGGGGAAAAAAAAAAAAAGCTAAGTTGGCCAGGTATGGTGGCTCCTGCCTGTAATCCCAGCACTTTGGGAGGCCAAGGCGGACAGGTCACTTGAAGTCAGGAGTTCAAGAACAGCCTGGCCAACATGGTGAAAACCCATCTCTACTAAAACTACAAAAATTAGCTGGGTATCATGGTGGGCGACTGTTATCCCAGCTACTCGAGAGGCTGAGACAGGAGAATCACTTGAACCTGGGAGGCAAAGGTTGCAGTGAGCTGAGATCTTGTCATTGCCCTCCAGCCTGGATGACAGAGCAAGACTCCGTCTCAAAAAAAAAAAAAAAAAACAAGAAAGAAAGAAGAAAGAAAAAGAAGAAAGAAAGAGAAGGAAAGAAGGAAGGAAGGAAGGAAGGAAGGAAGGAAGGAAAAAGAAAGAAAGAAAGAGAGAGAGAGAGAGAGAAAGAAAACAATAAAGTTGTGTTTATGATGCTGTTTCCAGTCTGACTGGCACTCTTTTCCAAAAGTTTAAATTAGAAACCCAGAGGACAGTAAGCCAGCTTTATGGACTTCATAATGATAGAGCAATAAATTGATAGCTACAGAATAATTGCTGGAGTTAGGTAAGTTGACAGACAATGATATAGACACATAATGAGCTTTTCCACTATGGTTAATAAACACATTTATAAAAGTAATAATCACTTTTCACTTTGATTTTAATATCTAATCTCCTTGCCTTAAAAAAATTTTTAACTTAAAATGTTTACATTCCATGTACAACGCTGTATAATTTTAGAAAGGTATCAATGAAACACATACACATTACAAAATAAGCACCTCTAAATGTTACATTTTGTAACAAAAAGTAGTTTTAGTTTAAACTTCAATCCAATGCAAAGTAAGAAATATATAAATATCGCCACTTATTGCTAGGACTAAAGCTAATATCTTCGCTTTAAACATAGTTTCTCGACAGCTAGTATTGATTTAAACCTAAGTTTTCTTATTGACAAGATGGTTTTGTAATTTCAACATCACATTTAATTTTGATATTAGATAATCTGATGCACCACATACTGTAAGTTTTTGTTGACATTTATATTCACATGGAAGACAGCTTCTGTTTTAAGTACAGTCAGCTCTTCCTATCAGTGGATTGGTTGCAGATTCAACCAATTGTAGATTGAGAAATTTCAGAAGAAAAAAATGAATAATTTTGTCTGTATTGAACATACACGGACTTTTTCTTCTTGTCATTATTTTCTAAACAGTATAAAAACAATTTATATAGCATTTACATTGTATTAGATATTATAAGTAATCTAGAGATGACTTCATGTAGCGTTGATCCTTGAATAAAGTGGAAGTTAGAGATGCTGATCCTTGAGCAGTCAAAAATCTACATACAACTTTTGACTCCCCCAAAACCTAACAACTAATAGCCTACTGTTGACCAGAAGCCTTACCACTAACATGAAAAACTGATCAACATATTTTCTGTATCTATTATATACTATATTCTTAAAATAAAGTAAGCTGGAAAAAAGAAAATGTTATTAAGAAAATCACAAAGAAAAGAAAATATATTTACAATTCATAAAGTGGAAGTGGAGTGTCATAAAACTTTATCCTGCTCATCTTCAGGTTGAATAGGCTAAGGAGGAGTAAGAGAAGGGGTTGGTCTTGCTGTCTCTTGTGTGGCAGTGGTAGAAGAAAATCTATGCAGTTCAAACCCATGTTGTTCAAGCATCAATTGTAGAGGGGAGAATATATTTAGGTCATATGTAAATATTACACCATTTCATGTAAAGGACTTGAGCATCTGCAGATTTTGGTAGCAAGGGGGTTCTGGAACTAATCTCCTGAAGATTCTCAGGGATTCATTTTATATCATGGCAAATTTTGGAGCTAGATCATTATATCAAAAAAAAAAAAGTTGTCACAATGCAGGTGAGAAGCAATTTAAGATGTCAATAACCATCAATTTAAGATTAAAATATAAATATTCAAAAATATAAATAAATTAAGTAAAATAAATAATCTTTTTTATCTTTACCATATAAATCAAAACAAACAGTGGCACTGAAAGAGACTAATGGAGATATTACATTTAGATATCAATTCTATTATATATAAATATACAAATAAAGGTATATGACATTAATGGGATAATTTACATAACTTTATGTAAACTGTTATAAATATTAACTATAAAAAGGAAAATGTATAAAAGTTTCCAAATATTTCTTTATCTAGAGGTAGAGTTTCATGTTTTAAATATATATGTGTCTGTCTAGCCACATATTATCATGTGTTGATCATTTGAAAGATAACAATTTAGGTGTTATCTACTAAAAATATTCCATCTGTTGGAAGATTCAGAATATATGGAATAAATTAGCTATTTTTTAGCACTCTTAAGTCACCTTCTATCTCTGTGATACATATAAATTCTTCAAATATTTGGTATTTAAAGGAAAAAATACAGACTTAGAGATGTGGAAATATATACTTTAGCACATTTTTCCATCTGGGAGAGTTACAATGTTCACAGAACAGCAAACTGAGCCAACGTTTATCTATCACTTGGAGAATCTCCCTGATAGTGAACGTTCATTTTGGCATTGAATAAACCATCAAATATACATGTGAATGTCAATGTCTTAATACCTCAAATCATGACAATTTTTTTACTTCTTTAGTTTTTCCTTAATTTCAAAACTTCACTTTTTTTGTGCCCTGAGCAATATCAGAATCTGTACCCTTTCAATAAATCTAGTTCTCATCTTACCGTTTTCAAACTGTAGTAGTTTTTTATTTTTGTTTTTTGGTTTTTGTTTTTTAATGGCTTTTCAAAAACCAGCATTCACAGGAAGAGATGGGAAAAAAATAGACAGCAAAGGCATTAAATATGTTCTTACAGTTAGAACATATATCTGCACACAATATATATCTGCACACAAATATATACAGATTTTATATGTATTATGATGCATGTTAATGTAAAATTTTAATATTGATAAATACATAAATACTAAGTCATTAGTAAACTACATGTTACTTATTGAAAGCGCACTTCATCCCTGATGCTGTTCACAAAATCAAAAGTTTGGCTGAAAGTAGAAAGTAATCAATTTCTGCCATGGCCTTCCTTTCCAAAATGGTCTATTTTAATAAATTTACCAAATGAGAAGCATATGTGACCTATCAAGACCTGCCTGGTGTTTTATTATAATTTTTTGAAACTAGGATCTTACAAACATATTCAAGTTAGGCTTTCTTTGTTGAGTGATCTGCTTATCAGAGTAATATATGAAATGTGACTGGTCATCTCAGGAAACACCTGTCATCCCCAGGTCTTATAGGGTTTGTGCACACATGAACTTAAAGTGTTGGAAAGGTACAGCAGAAATATCTGTTTGGGTTCCTTTGAATGAAGACCAAAGTGGGTCTAGCTGTGAAGATTGACAAAAATGTATGCATCAACATGATTTAAGGAAAAAGCCACGGTTTTATATCATCTTACAAACTGCGCATATATATCTACAAAGAAAGCAAAGCTTAAATTTGTATACCACATTGGTTGAGTACAAATTCTGGTGTCCCAGCTTAGGCTATATATTTAATTGTTTTGTACTTGGCTTTGGTTTTCTTGTTGTTAAACTGAGGGTGACAAAATTAGCTACTTTAAAAATTTTTGGAGAAGACTACATGTGTTAATATATCTCTAGTACTTAGAACTGTGTTTGGCACATAGGAAGTACTTAATCTGTGTTTCTTATGAAGATGAAGATGAAAATGATGATGATGATGATGATGGCAACCACAATGAGAATAATGTCTTAGTCTGAGTTCTACAAAAGTAGACTGTAAGACAGGGGGTTGATTGCAGGTAGATTGTTAAGAGCAAGATCCACCTGGGATGCATTATAGTGGAAAACAAGGATGTAAAACCTGCAAGAGAAATAAGATAAGGAGAGTGTCAGTGATTGGGTTATTACTGAGGGTATCAGACCTCAGCCCTTCAGGCAACTCTGTAAAAACCCATGTGGAATGCGTCTTAGAATCACTCCATTAAGGTGAGAAAGGGGAAGGAAAAATAAGGCTGGGCATTTATCCACTAACAAGATTGTCTGTGGAGGTGTTATCAAGCTTTCATGGTACTGAAGAAAACCCTCAGGAAGAGAAAAGAGACTTAAGAGAGAAGCTGCCAGCTTAATGGAAACCTATAAAACTTATAGCAGCTATAGATGAACTAGTTGGGTTGAGGAATTAAGAGCAGAACATTAACATGACCTGCTATCTGGCCTTTCCAAGACAATGCATAACAGTGAAAGCAATACAGTGTGGACTAAGGGAAATTCACATCAGATCAGTGTAGCAAAAGTCTTAGGCTTACTAAACACGGATGAACATTTGCATAATTCTAAAATTTGCATGTATGCATATATTCCAGGTAATAATTTCATTATACCTTACTTGTTTATTTGTAGAATAGTTTTTCTTTCTTGAGACTATCTTCCCACTTTCTCTAGTTCTCTTCAGCATAGTATTACTATGAGATTAATTGTTCAAATATCTTTATTGTCTTCATTGTCTCATGAAGAAATGACTGTTATAATATTGCACTACAGAAAGTGCCCAATAATAAGGAGACCTAGAGTTTTTCCCAGAGCAGAATGAAAGATCTCCTGAGAGCAGTAAGCAGAAATCTGACCATAATCTCTTTTCTTGTTTAGGTATGAGATTTTCTGTTTTATGCATACATATGGTTTTATGGAAAGATACATCTCCCATATGAAGCAGAATTTGACATTCCAGTGTGGATTTTACTGTAATGAGATCATCTTCTCAAGGGGCTGATATCTTTTATCAATAGAGCAAATTAACTACTGCATTATAATAGAGGGTAACTCAAAACTGAAGTGATTAGACTCTAGACTAGTCAAGTTCCAAAGTTTAAGGTCAAGGAATTTGAGGGGGGTCTTTGAATTTATCAGAAGAGGTGCCTAAATCGAGATACGTACCAAGCATTCTTCACAGTCTGAATAAACAAAATATTTTGCACAGAAATGTAACACTGTTGTGTTTTATAATGCAAAAATTTATATTAAAAATAAATTTATAGCAATATTTTAACAAGTATTTATTTACCAAGATGACCTATATATACACATACCATGAAATTTTTGGAAAGAGTCCCAGATTTAGTGTCAGAAGACCTGGGTTCAAGTCCTCTTTTAATATTAGATAAATATAATGACGTTATTATACTTAGCCTTTCTGAGTTTATTTCCTTATTTATAAATAGTTTCGGTGCTTATAAATAATTGTAATTGTGTGTAAATATATATTATTTTATGCAAACACCATGTTTATATTGCTTATAATTATAAACACACATATATAAATGTTACAACTTATATGTTGTATACCTTCCGTGATGTGATACATTTCACATTGCAAATTGCTAACGCTACTTTTTGTTTTGTTTGTTTCTGAGACAGGATCTTGCTCTGTTACCCAGCTGGAGTGCAGTGGCACCATGTCAGCTCACTTCAGCCTTGACCTCCTTAGTCAGGCTTAGGTGATCCTCCCACCTCAGCCTTCTGCATAGCTGACACTGTAGGAATGTGCCACACACCTGGTGAATTTCTCTTATTTTGCGTAGACATAGAGTTTTGTCATGTGTCAGGCTGTTCTGGAACTTCTGGGCTCAAAACATCCACTTGCCTCAGCCTCTCCAAGTGCTGGGATTACAATCATGAGCCACTGCACTAGGCTGCTAAGACTATTGTGTATAAAAAAATATTGTGTGTAACAAAATAAAAAAAGAAAGAGAATTACGCAAAGTTATTATGCAAGTTGGGAGAGAGCTGAAGGTGCATTAGTGAAGTAGTAGCTGAGGCTTTACACCATTGCTATCATTTCTCAAACTTGATAGGAACATAGATGAGTGCTTTATTATTATTATTTAAACATTAGACATACATCATTTACATGGATGTATATCCAAAATTTAAAAAAAAATTAAAATTTAAAAAAGAGCTTGTAAACTGCTACTATAGAATCAGAATAGCAGGATTCTGTGGAAAGCTTCTCACACTCTGGTGGAAGGTTCTCTGACTTTGTAGAGTTATGTGTTCTTCTTGCTCTTTTCCTTGAATTTTTCAGTTACAGATTTGCTAATCAGATAGTTAAAAATGAAAGTTCACTTGTTCAGTCAATGCTAAACTACTAGTACCATAGTTTGATTAAATCCTTTATGTTACAATTTCTGATTAATACAGACTATTTTGCACATTTATCTTTGGGAAAGATTACAAGTATTTTTCTCTTCATGTTCTGATAAAACCATTTTCATGACTACCATAGAAACCTAAAAAATAAAAGAAAGTGCAGTAAATCAAATTTTAAATTTATATTTAGTACATATTAAATAATCTATAGTGAAACTTTTTTACTGACTCCTTATATACCACAGAATTTCTTACTGCACAATTCTGACAAAATAAAATACTCTTATTACTGTATAGTTAATTTACTATCAACTCTATCTTGTTAGTAACCGACATCATCAGAATGTTTAACATATATAGTCTGTATCTAATTCAACTCTGGAAAGAAAATAAGTTTCTAACTAAAACTCTAGAACTTAAAATGGGGCTCATTAGCAATATCAAAATTTATCGTTAACACTTACTTTTAAAACAAGGGTCACTGAATTTTATTATTTATTTAAAGTCTTTGAAATAAAACACTTTGCTTTTGAAGAAGTTACTCTGGGAGCTATTTTATTCGAATATGTGATAAAAGATTGAAAAGATAAATTAACTGTCCCATTATCATGTGAGCCTTTCAAAACTGGGAAACATGAAAGCATGAAAAACTAAACTTGAGTGTTTATGAATGATTATGACTAAGAAAAGTGCAGTCATGTCAGTTCTGCACCAAAAATAAATCTTCCTCTGGATGATGACTTGAAGGAATCCAGTTTTCCTTAACCTCTAAGGAGGCCTATAATATGTTAGTAAACTTATATTCTATGGTGACACACTGCATTGCCATAGATTAACCCGGCATACTTTAGTCTTGAAGGATTTATTACATTATGGTCTACTGATCTAAAAGCCAGCAAGAGGACAGATGTGCTGGTGGTTAGACCTTTAGAAATATTCCACGTGACCATGAAGTAGGGCAGAATGGATTTTCTTTTTTCAGAACACAACTCTAGCCCTGAAAAGACACTTAAGTAATAAAATCACATTATCCTACACTCTAATCTGCATATATAAACATGGCATCTTAATGGGGAAATGTTGGTCAAAGAGTACAAAATTTCAGCTAGACAGGAAGAACACGTTTTTGAGATCTATTGCACATCAGGGTGACCACAGTTAATGATAATGTATTACATATTTCAAAATGGCTGAGAGTCACTTTTAAATGTCTCACCACAAAAATGGGTAAAGAGATGATGGATATGTTGATTAGCTTGACTTAAGCATTTGATAAATTGTATACATTTATCAGAACATCACACTGTATTCCATAAGCATATGCATCCTGACTTGTCAATTAAAAATAATATTAATAGAAACCCTGCCATCTTATATGCCTCCTTCCACTCTATATGCTTCTACTTAAGTTCCCTCATGAGCAGAGGCTGCGCTGTATGCTGTGCTGGTCTGTCAGTGCTCCTCAAACCTGTGTTACCTCTCCCTTCATTTTCTTTTTTTCCCTCCTCTACTCTTCTCTTTCTATCCACTTACATCTGGATGCTTGAGTCATCTTGTGGGTCAAGAAAAATAAAAGTGAAAATAGCAAAAATAAAACAAACAAAAAAACTGTCCTGCTTAGCATATATTTCATTTGGAAGCCTATCAATCATTGTTACTGCTTGTCAGTCTTCAATAATTTAGTATTTCCTTTTTTGTGTGTGAAGTTAGCAGGTATAGAATACTATAGCTAAATCCCAGGTTACCACCAGAAAGTTAACCGTAGCTGGAAACTCAATATAATCAGTTTTTACACTGGTCCAAATACAACTACTTCAATATCCTATTCATAATAGAATATCTTTTCCATTATTGACTCTAAAATCTTATAGCTGAAAATCTCATTTTTTTGTCATGTCTCTCCTATCTTCATGTACTACTTTATTACTCCTTATTCACTATTCTTTCTTGCAGGATCCTTGACTATTCGGTTTTTTCATAATTTTTTTTCTTTTTTTTCAGACAGGGTCTCACTCTGTCACCCAGGTTAGCATGCAGTGGCATGTTTCATAACTCTCTGCAGCTTCAATTTCCCAAGCTCAAGCAATACTCCCACCACAGCTTCCCAACAGCTTCTCAACTAGCTGGGACCACAGGCATGTACCACTATGCCTAATATATATATATATATAAATATAATAGTAATTTCACACATACGTGTGTGTGTGTGTGTGTGTGTGTGTATATATATATAGTTTTTTTGTTGTTGTTGAGACAGGGTCTCACCCTATTTTCCAGGCTGGTCTCAAAATCCTAGGCCCAAAAGCAATCCTCCCACCTAGGCCTCTTAAAGGGTTGGGATCATAGGCATGAGCCACTGCACCCAGCCTTGTTTCACAATGTAGTTCCTCCTGGTTCTTCAATCCAGCTAGAACTCAGGATATTTATTCCTTCTCTTTTGATGCTGATTTCACTTTCTGTATTCCTTTGCTTTTCTTAAACTTCCCTGCAAAATTCCAATCATAGATCAATCTAAAAAAAATGGTCTAATCTGCTATTTTATTATTAATTTGAGGAAATTATATAACAGTTAAGATTAGTGCCCTTAAATATTTTTGACTGTAACTTCACTCAGACTATCAATGCCATTTAGCAAGCATTCTGTTTATTTTTGTTGAGGTCCTGTCTTGACCCATATAACAACTGTTCTTTAACAGTAATTTCACACTCCCTGGTCCACTGGTCTCTCCATAGATGCTCATTTAAAATAGATGGCATTATTTCAGTATTGTTGATAAAATATAGTGGAGAGGCTATCTTCCTGTCCTATGTCTTTAACCCCAACCAAATATTTATCTGCTTCCAACATTCTCACTTCCTTTATTGTTACTGTGAAAATAAATCCCTTCTGTTTTTTAAGACTATTGCAACCACCTGCATTGGAGAATGTATTACATTGTGTTTTCCCATTGCCTTTAAATCACAAGTGCACTCTCTTATCAATTAATTTATTAATTGCAAAAATATTTCAGGGCATTTACTGTGTTGGATTATGGGCATCTGGTTGTATAAAAGAAAAATGTAATGCTTTTACTTTAATTTGTATTCAAGTAGGGAACTCAAACAGGTTCATATGCTGGAGAGTAACTGGGATAAGAACCTACTGTAGGTGATGAGGGTAGATATTCCGGAGTGGGGACATTTAACATGATATTTGAAAGATGAGAGAGTGTCAGATATTTTAAGCCCCAGAGAAAATTCATTCTGGGCAGAAAGAAAACCAAGAAAGCAAGATCCAATGCCATGAGTCAGAAGAGAAAGAAGAATAGTCGAGGAAAAGATCAGAAGTCAATATAACCACGAGAATCATGATAAAGATTTTAAACATTGGTCTAATTGCTAGGGGAAAAATTGAAGCACTTCAAGTAGGGGAGTGATGTGATTCGTATTTACATTTTAAAAAGATTATTCTGATGACAGTGGGAAAATGAGTTGAAGGTGCAAGAGCTGGAAGCCAGGGGATTGTTAGGAAGCAACTGCAGTAATCTAGGCAAGAAATAGTGGGGACCGTATCATAATGATGGTAGCAGAAGAGATAGAGAGAACTAAATTTATTTGAAAAATAGTTTTGAGACCTATCCTGCAAAATTTATTGGTGGAATATCTATGGAGAGTGGTGGAAAGAAGATAATCAAAAATGACCACTACTTTTCACTTGAGCAGCTGAGTGGTACCGTATACTGAACAAGGCTGTGGTAACAACAGGTTTGAAATTGGAGTGAAGCTTGAAGAGTTCCTTTTGAAAAAATACCAATAGTGAAATGGTTTCATCACATTAAATGTTCAATCCATTTCAGTATTAAAAAACAAACAACATAAAAATCTATCTCATTCCTACTTTTTGTTACCTTTTATTTTCTTTATATGTGAAGCTTTTTTAAAAAAAAATATCTCTCTCTCTCTCTCCCTCTCTTCTTTGCCATTAGCTCTTATTTACTCCTAAATTTCTTACATTTTGGCCTCTTATTCTACTTTACTAATGCTCTTGTAATTGTTACTGTGGTGTATACTGGCTCTCAAAGTATGACTCCTGAAATAACAGTATCTGTATCATCTGGGAACTCATAAGAAATAAAAAATTTCTGGCCCTATTCTTTGCCTTATTCTGAATAAGAATGAGCTCAAGAATCTTTGTTTTAACAAATCCTTCAAGTAATTCTGATGTGTGGCAAAGCATGCAAAAACATTTTTGTGGTGAAATGTCCTGTTGCATCACCCAGATCTCCCTTTCAGGTCTGAGGCACTCATTCCCCTCAAGTTTCTGGGAGTGTCAGCAGCAGAAAAATCGCAGGTTCAGTCCCTCTCAACTAAGAGGAAATTTGCCTTCAGGCAAAGAGAGCTATGTATGAGCCATCTCGATGCAAGGTCATGCCTTTTCCCCAGAGGCATCTTATGTTCCATAACTTACAAATGGAAGGGTTGGTATAAAGAGAAGCCTCCGTCTCTTCAAGGTGAGCAGCTAAAAACTGGCATCCCATTTTCAGCATTTCCCCAAATACCTAGTGAGGCCTCTTTTGCAGTCACGTTGCAGTTCAGCTTCTTCCTTTGTTCATTCCTGATACCCTCACCCATCATAGGTATGTTTTCCTATAGTACTCCCCCATAATCCCTGTGCCTGCAAATTTCAGAACTTTGACTTCTGATTCCTGGGGAATGTACCCTACAACAATTATCAATAACACACTCAGTGACTGATGTAATCAAATATACAATATTTATCTTACTTGGCCGCTATCAGGTTATCATCGTTGTTTCCTTTTCTGAAATCTCTTCTGTTATTTTCCAGAACACGTTTTTTCACTGATCTCCTGACTTTATATTCTAAGTGTCTTTTTGAGCTTTATTCCCATTTACCAATTCCTTAAATTTTGCAGTTATTCTATTCTTTTACATTTTCCCACCTAACTCTTCCTTTAAAATATCTTTCATATCCATGAAATACTAAAAAATGACAAATTTATAATACATTTAAAAACTCCAAAAGTGTACAGCCATTTATTTATCAGATATTTCTAACTGGATGGTCTACCAGCATCTCATGGAATAATATATTCAACATATGTTGATTGGTATATTATTTTAATCAGATATTCAAATGAGTTAAGGAATTCAAAATATAACCCTGTCTTCTCTCTCAAACTCTAAGCCATGTGAGCAAGGCCAGTAAGTGGAGGAAGAAACCCATTTGAACATGGGGATTTTTTAAAAATCTTGTTTTTGGACTCCTATTGGATCAATAAGTTTTGAGGGAAGTTGAGACAGTGGGAGGTCCCAGGGAAGACTGTTATGCCATTTAACAGACTGTCCTAATGTTCTTTTTCTTCCATTCTTTCTTTAGGCTAGGGTCCAAACTCGTTAGGGTCTTACTTTTAAAAGCTGATCCTTGGTCTAATTTTCTAGTCTCACATCCTAACGTTCTAGCCACACAGAACAATTTATGAATTGCTTAATGTAATATTATTTCTTGTTTGTGTTTCCAACTGCACAATTTTTATTTTCTGAGACAAAGTCTTGCTCTATCATGCAGACTGCACCCAGGCTGCAGTGCAGTGGCATAATCTCGGTTCACTGAAACCTCTACCTCCTGGGTTCAAGTGATTCTCCTGCCTCAGCCTCCAAGTAACTGGGATTACAGATGCATGCCACCATACCCTGCTATTTTTTTATTTTTGTAGAGATGGGGTTTCACCACGTTGGCCAGGCTGTTCTCGAACTCCTGACCTCAAGTGATCTGCCTGCCTCAGCCTCCCAAAGTGCTGGATTATAAGTATGAAACATTGCACCTGGCTCGCACAATTTATTTTCACTATAATCCTTTTTTTTTTTTTTTACTTTGATGTAACCTACTCTACCTTAAATATTTTATAAATTAATGATTACTTCACAAATATTTATTATTTACTCTCTAACTAAAAATATTCTAGAGACTTAAAATTTTATTGTAAACAAATGCAATATAAATTTATGCCTTATAGAGCATATACTCAAGTGAGAGAAGACAGAAAATAAAGATTAAACACAGTAAATAAGTATGCATGCCAATAGGTAACAATTAATATGGAGAAAGAAAACAGAGCAGCTGAAGTGCCAGAGCATGCGAGGAATACTGTTACGGTATTTTAAAAACTGATGATTCAGGTAGGCATATTGAGGAAGACTGAGAAATGACTTAAAGGATATATTGTTGTTTGTCATGTGGCTCTCAGGTGGAAGAATCTTCCAACCTGAGAAATCAAGATTTCTTGTATTAATTTACAAGGGCCCTAAGATAAGAATGTACCTGACATGTATGAAGGACAGCAAGGAGGCCTTTATGGCAAGGCAAGGTGAGAACATGGAAGAAAAGGAGATGAAGAGGGTCATAGATTTATCATGGGAACAGATCATAGAGAATATTGTGTGCCATTGGAAGGACTTTGGCTTTTGGATAAAATTGGGAACTATTAAAAGGTTTGAACATATGAGTAGCATAATGCAACTTCTTTTCTTGAAGGATAATTGGAGATGCTGTTTAAAAATAGAAAATGGAGAGGACAGAGCAGAAGCAGAGACTGCATTTGGAAGCTGATATAGACATCCATGGAAAAGGGGCCACAGTGCACACAATGAGAAATATATAGTCCATATATATGTTGAATGTAGAACTAACAACATTTGCTGATGTACCGGACTTGGAGAAGATAGGAATCAAGGAGAACTTAAAAGTTTTCTACCCAAGCACCTGGAAAAATGGACCAACCGTAAAGTAGGAAAAACTCTGGGTAGAGCAGGTTAGTGCAAAAAAGACCCTGAGTGCAGTTCTGGTTGAGTCTGAGTTATCTATTAGGATTGTTAAAAACATTGTTGGATGTAAGACTAGTGTTAATAAGTAGTGTTTAAGCTAGAAGTAAATCTTGGCTAGCCACTACTATAGACAGAGTACTTTTTAAAATATGAGACTGTGATTATTAAGAAAATATGAGAAGAGGACTATATATCGAGCCCAGCACATTACAATGTTAAAAAGTCATGAAAGAAAAGGCAGATTCATTCAAGTGGTTTAAGAAGAAATAGTGAGGAAAATAGGAAGAAGAACAAGGGAGTTTGGTAATCTAGAAGCCTAATGGAAAATAAGTCTGTGATTAATGAGAGAGTAATAAACTGTGTCAAATTGGTCTGCTTTGTGAAATAATATTACTCTTCTATATATTGTTAGATAACAAATTACCACAAACAGCCACGAGATAATTTATTGTCTCAGAGTTTCGTTGTCCCTCCCCTAACCCCACCCAACAGACCCCAGTGTGTGATGCTCCCCTCCCTGTGTTCATGTGTTCTCATTGTTCAACACCCACCTATGAGAGAGAACATGCAGTGTTTGGTTTTCTGTTCTTGTGTCAGTTTGCTGAGAATGATGGTTTCCAGATTCATCCATGTCCCTACAAAGGACATGAACTCATCCTTTTTTATGGTTGCATAGTATTCCATGGTGTATATGTGCCACCTTTTCTTTGTCCAGTCTATCACTGAGAGGCATTTGGGTTGGTTTCAGGTCTTTGCTATTGTAAACAGTGCCGCAATGAACATACACGTGCATGTGTCTTTATAACAGAATGATTTATTACCCTTTGGGTATATACCCACTGTAGTAGGGATTGTTGGCTCAAATGGTATTTCTATTTCTAGATCCTTGAGGTATCTCCACACTGTCTTCCACAATGATTGAACTAATTTACACTCCCACCAACAGTGTATAAGTGTTCCTTTTCCTCCATCCTCTCCAGCATCTGTTGTCTCCTGACTTTTTAATGATTGCCATTCCAACTGGCGTGAGATTACGTATCCCAACGTGGTTTTGATTTGCATTTCTCTGATAACCAGCGATGATGAACATTTTTTCATATATTTGTTGGCCTTTTAAATGTCTTCTTTTAAAAAGTGTCTGTTCATATCCTTCACCCATTTTTGAATGGGTTTGTTTGTTTTTCTTGTAAATCTGCTTTAGTTCTTTGTAGATTCTGGGTATTAGGCCTTTGTCAGATGGGTAGATTGCAAAGATTTTTTCTCATTCTGTTGGTTGCCAGTTCACTCTGATGATTGTTTCTTTTGCTGTGCAGAAACTCTTAAGTTTAATTAGATCCCATTTGTCAATTTTGGCTTTTGTTGCTATTCCTTTTGGTGTTTTAGTCATGAAGTCCTTGCCTATGCTTATGTCCTGATTTTCTAAGCAAATATTTATTGAGTAAGTAACATATCAGTTATTCTGTGGTGCTACGACAAATGACCTAATTAATTATGTCGACATATTTTATTCAGAGGAGACATAATACTGTACATTACATAAAATCTGTAAATGAACTAATACGAAGGAATATTGGGAAAATGTCCAGGAAGGACATTTTTATTTTAATTTGGTAAGGGAATAGATTTAAATCAGAATGTAACTTTTGATTTGGATCTTAAACAATACTGGAATTTAACTATCTATATAAAAGCAAAGATGTAGGTTTTATTCAAAGAGCATTATCTCAATTTGGCTGGAATACAGAAATAATTGTAGCAATGGATGGAAATCAGAAGTATAATTCAGATTTTGTGGATCAATGATGCTATATTATTTCGAGACCTCTTTGAAAGAAGAATGCAATATTGGAAGAAGAAAATGCCTTTAGCCCTTTTTAACTGACATCGAACTTGAGTGGAAGTGAGATGGATGAGAGTCGGTGGAAACAGACAGTGCCTGAACCAACTGTCATTAAAATATCTGAATATTGTGCATTTTATAATTAATATATGATCACTTGAACACAAAACAAGAGCTCCTCCTTAGGATCACAGAAGGGGACTTGCAACCAAAGTCAAATGGGACATGCAACCAAGCTTCATTCACTTCATAGTATACACACTTCTGTTGGAAATCAAGGATAGATGATCACACAGAGTTGAAAGTATGGCTAAGCAAATTGGTCTTTAGTAGTCAAAAAAGCACTACTGAATAAAATGAAAAATGTAAAGGATTTGAGCCATGAGTCAGTTTTATCTAGCAAATTTACATCATTGAAATGGGAGAAAAAAATTTTGTTGTTTATTTTGTGAAACTTGTACATAAAGTTTATTTCATTCTCAATGTTACATTACCCAAGTGTAATTAAGAGAATAAAATGTAGCCATTTATTCAAGGGGTTTTATTTAAAAATTATCAATTTCATATTTTTATGATGAAGAAAAATTTTTTACAATTTATTAAAAAATATAAACCATTTAAATATGGCTCTGGGATTCATCTTTGAATGGACATGTTAAATTGTGTAGATATACAATTTTTCTGATAAAAGAAGGAAGGATAAATTTACAGTTTTTGTTTGTTGTTTCTATTCTCTACTTTACATTCTTTACTTCCTTGATTGTCATTGCAAGCTGAAATTGGATGTATTATTTTTCTGGCTGATACAGAATTTTAATTGATGTAACATGCTTTTTTTCAACCTGTTATCTGTAACCATGCTATTCAGTGTGCCCTCTGGATTTCATAAAATTTGAGAAAAATTGGCCAATAAGATCTTTCGAAAGACTTTTCAGGAAGCTTATTTAAATAGTTAAAAAAACTCTTTCTCAAATATAAACTAATATTTTATGAATACAAACTCAGTCAATATATCTTTATTTATTCTTTCTTGGTGGCATCATTGTGGTGACATATTACCTATGCTAGTAAAACAAGCAGCTAAAATGTTATTCCCATGCATTCTAAGACCTCCTAATTCCCAGAAATTGTATCCATGAAGAACAAGGGAAAATAAAGACCATTCATGTATATGAAAAATGGAGCACAACTTACAATAACCTTTTGAGGCTTTCATAAGAATCTGACAAGTCATAAAATAATAATTCTTTGAAATCTAAGAAATTCTACTCATATATTTTATTGGCTTATTATCTGATGATTTATATACATACTACTGCCAAAAATGAGCTGAGGCTCACTCTTCATTTATTGTATGGAATTTTTTATACCTACATATAAATTACCAGCAGGATTTTTGCTGAAAATCATAACCACTTTTTGTAAAATTCCTCCAAGATGGTTACGTCCGTGTGAGTTATATTTGAGTTATATTTGACTCCAAGTTTATGGGGTTATGTGAAGCTCTGCTTCATGTGCCTTTGTTTCAGAATTCAAGCTGAGAGATCAACTTCTATTTGGGACATATTGTTTTAGTAACAAAGGGGTAAAACGACAACAAAAACAAGAGATCTAGTGGAAACATCAACCAATTAATCTTAAAACTTGATCAAAACCAGGTATATATATATACATATCAGTTACACTCACATTTTATTGACCAAAGCAAGTCTCATGCAGAGCCTTTCAATGGCGCTCACAAAAAATATTTTTTCTGTAGAAAGGCAGTACAAGCACATGACAATGAGTGGAAATGGATAAACCTCTCACACGGAAAGTGAGAGCAAACAATTACAAATGATAATATAAGGCCATGCTGCTCAAACTTGGCCACAAATATTCATTCTCTCTCTCTTCTGTATGTGTGTAAAATATACTTATCATTTCCTAAGAAAAATATCCCCCAAATTTTATCCCGTCATGAAACCAGTTCAAAGACTGATTCCAAAGCCTGTTCTGTTACGCACATCATTGTATTGCTCCCCATCTAGGGAGATTTACACCACTAACGGAGGCCCAAATCCTTCTAGGAATTGTGATACTATCCATCCAATAAGCATTCATTTCATGGACTTCCCAAATAGACCTAGAAACTAAACAACCTAGAAGGATCACTAGCAAGGCAGGGACAACTTCTAGAAGAGACTATTGCATGTCTCTTCTAGAAGTTGAGACTGGCTTGACTTCTAAGTCCTACTCATAGTTGACAATTATCTTGGGTTTCATCTCACACTAGAGTTTATTATCCAATTTAGCATCCAAACTAGGACAACTTTTTTGCCTTGTTATGTTACCACTCACTCACTATGTTGACCCCTCCTCACACCACAACCTTGATTCAGGGATGCTAGAGAATTCTAAAAGTGCTGCAAGAACTCATGCATGAGGAGGTGGATTCAACAAAAGAAAATTAAGTTGTAATTATCAAATGACAAAATTAATGCAGGGCAAGAAGAAACTGACATGTCCACTGCAGTCAGTTGTCTATTTTCATACTATATTAAAACGTATATGGGCTTTGGAGTCAGACATCTGCATCTGCTCCTATTAAATGAAAATTTTTGAAGTTTTAATGTTTCTGGATTTTAATTTTCTAACTTGTTTAATAACAAAATTGATAACTAAATGATAAGGTTGTAGTGAAAGGCTGGAAAAAAAAGAAATTGTGTGCAAAGTTTCTACCATGGGGGAGCATAGTCTGTACTAAGTCACTATCAGTTCTTTCTAATGGACTTTCATTTATATTTGGTCATAAATTCACTGTTACTTCATACAGTATAAAGCAAACTGGAGCCATTTAATGAAGGAAAAGTTTATCTCCAATGTAAATTTTCTCCTCTAATAACCCTACCATTTTCACTTTCAGTGCCCAATTTTCTCAATCTTTGATGGACCAGGAGCTGCCTATGCATACATCTTTCCCTGTATTACCTTTTCTCATTTCTTGTCTTACTTCAACAGTGTTTAAAGTTTGACTTCCTAATATATAAAAACAGTAACCACATTTCTATCAAGCATTTATTTCACCCTGAGCACGTCTGACTTTTCTCAATTAAATCATACATGTCTCATTAAGGACATGAGTCGGGAGTGAGGCTGATGATGAAAACTGTGGGTTCTACATTAGGGAGATGAAGAGATGGCAGAGGGTAGACAGTCTTACATCATACCCTCTAGTAGGGGAATCTTATCTGCAACACTACATTTGACAGTTTGACTTTTCGGTGGACATATGAATCGAATAATTATTAATGGATAGGTATAAATCAGTGAGAAGTTAAAACACAATTTTGTTAGGGAAAGAATAATAACTCAATTATCAATATCAAGCATTTTATTATAATATCAAACTAAAGTGAGTTATTTTCACCTTCATTTCATAATACAAATGGCTATAAATTGAGCAACATCTTGTTTCTTAAAAATCTACCTAAAACTGACAAAAAAAAAAGCTTTTTTTTTTCTCATTTTTTTTCTTGCTTGGCTATGTGTATACAAAATGAAACAATTTGTCAAGAAAGCTTAGGGAAAAAAAAAAGAGTCCTCCAGAGAAATTATGCAATTATTAACTTGTTAATTTCCTGAATTTTAACTTTCATTTAAATGTGTAGGGATGGCCTTTTTTTTAGCCCAGCTAAAAGTTTTTCTGTGATAAACTTTACATTTCCTGTTAGAAGATCATTTGGTTTCTGTTAAAAAACTCTTCAAAGGATGAGGATTTGTACTGCCAATCACCTATATTAAAAACAATAACTTTACAAATATTTAAAATCAAATACTGTGGTGTGTTTGAATAAACTTTAAATCCTTTGTTGAAAACTTCCAGGAAGAAACTATTTTGAAAAGCTTAAGAAAAAAGAAATGAAATATTTGCATACACCTTAACCTCTGTAGATTGCTAAATTCCCTTTCACTGTACCCTTCACTAGCACTTCAAGCCTAATGGGGTTTCCATTTGTTGGAGTGGCTCAAACAGGGTGCTCCACTGGAGAACGTGGTGTGGCTGATTTATCACTACTGCTCTAATCAGGGAGCTGTTCCTTCAGATAAACTCTCTTCCCTGAATTATTATCCCTGCTGTGCCTTTTAGCTTGATTAGAAAAACAGTGATTCCCCCATTCTACTTTTGTAGTGAAATCAAAAAACCTTGTTTTTGTCCTTCAACAGTCTTTTAAGCTACATTTTAAAAATTCAAAGTTTGTAAACTTAGAGCAATATAACTTTTTACCCTTGTAGAAGCATGATCTAATTTATGAATTAAAGAATAAAGCTTATTCTTCCAGACTGATATTTTTGTAGAATTAAATATTATAACAAAATCTGATCTGACTTTCAAGTCGCTATGTAACTTCACAGATGGCAATAATATTTGAATAGCATCCAGAGTTACGCTATTGTGTTTCTTAGAAGAGGCAACAGAATTTTATGAAGATTTTATAAAGGCTACAGAATATGCTTCATTAAAATGATGCTCTAAAAGTACAGGCTTCCTACATTTGGGGATTTAAAATTATTGTAGGGTATAATCAATGTAATCATAATTAGCCTTTATATTGTGAACACAATAATAGCTCTCATACTTCCATTTCTAAAGGAGAAACCTGTTAAATGCAGATTGAAGCCACTTAAAAATGCTGAGATGGCTGGAGGGGATTCATCCTGAGAAGAAAGTTAGATCATGGGTGATAAATCTCACTTATTTTTAAATGTTAAACAGGACCCCCAAGCACAGTTCACATAGAGCAAATGAGCTACCTTTGCATGAATATTGTGTGATGCCTCTTTTATTATAAATTCCGTAACAGCTATTGTTAGAAAATAATGTTTAAAATTTAATCTAAGCTAAATATAGACACATGATTTATCCAGCTAACCTTATTCCACAAGATTCTAGAAAATTGCTTTAAATGTACTCTTTTAAATAATGTATTCTCCTTGAATTGCAACTTGTTTTAAATAATTGTATGATTTACAATTACAGTCTAGGTGGGTCGAGGGCTATGGGGAATAGAAGTTAGGCAAAACTTGAAATTATTTGTAGGACTTCATTGCAAAAACTTATTTTGTAATACAATTTGACAAGGCACTTTGTTCTGAGATAGAAATGATAAGACTAAGGCTATATTCAAAAAGAAATACAGATTTGAAACAGTTTTCTATGAAATTAAGATTTTCAAAAAGCTTCTCATATTTGAATAATTTTTAGTTTTACAGTTTATGTTGTATGTGTCATACATACATATGTGTACATTTGTATATACATGCTTAAAAATCAAATAATTAGTCATGAGATAAGTATCGTGTGAAAATTGATCAGAGTGGTAATATTTATGGTTATATATTAGTGCCAATAACTGATGAATCGTTAGACATATTTAGCCTTGTATCTAATTGTGGAACAAGATTATGTCATCAAAATTGTTATGACAATATGAATCTAAAATCATTTAAATGGGTGTTTTATTCCCCCACAATTGGTTTCAGGTGGTTATGTGCCAGATAGAATTCAAAAGCATGAGATGATTTTTCACTAATGTTAAGACTATTATATTTTAAAGTTTATGGAATTCTAGATTCCTAATCATTGTAGTTGGCTTATGAATATCTAGAAAATATCATTTTAAAGACACAACACCTAACTGCTCCTTTTCTCCACACATTGTAAAAAGAAGATAGTTATGAAAAGAAAAAAAATGCGCTGTGACAGAAAAAGTTTTGTTTTTATTATGCCAGCAAAATCAGGTCACTCAAATTTTTATATTTCTGATCATGGTGCAAAATAATATTGAGTGTTTTTTTTAAAAAGAAAGTTTGAAAAAATCTAAATAGTTTCCTTTTCAATGCTCATGTTTATCAATTCTTAGAACACGTTAATTAAAAAGTATGCCAAAAATGTAAGTAGTTTTAAAATCCTTATAATTTGTAGTAATTAGTTGTATGTTTATTCAAAGTTAATTCCATCAAAAATATGGATAGTTTTATTCACATCCCCCATACTTATATTTACATATATACATAGAATATCATAAAGAAAATGACATCAAATATTAACAATAGGTAGATGTGAGTTATTCAATTGTGTTTTATAATACTGTTTTGCAATTTCTTGTAAGTTTAATATTATTTCTAAATAAAAATTTTAAAAATGTAAAAATATTTAAGCTTTTGGCTTCCATTTATTACTAGCTTGATTGAATTTTTAATCCAAATTTAATCATATTGCTTCTTTGGAGCCCCAAATTTGTATGGGCTTAAAATCTATATACTTTTACTATGCACTTTTACTTTCATTTACTCTACTTTTAACCACATATTTGTTAATACTTAAAAATCTCAACTTCAAATAAATAAAGGTGAGAGTGTTAATCACACCCTCCTCCTTGAAACGCTTTGCTTACTTGGACACCATTCTTTTGGTTTTCCTCCCCTATCTCTGGTTGCTCCCTCTTCAGCTTTCTCTTCTGATTCTTTTCTTCCTTCTCTCCCTAATCTGGCAAACATTGAAGGGCCCAATATGTTTTGGTTTTGTTTTGTGTGTTTGTTTGCTTGTGTGAGACAAGGTCTCCCTCCATTTCCCAGGCAGGAGTGCAGTGGTACCATCACAGCTCACTGCAACCTTCAGCTTCTGGGCTCAAGCGCTCCTTCTGTAGTGTCTTCTTCAGTATCTGGGACTATAGACACATACCACCATGACCGTTTTTTGTTTGTTTTTGTTTTGTTTTGTTTTTTGTAGAGATGGTATCTTGCTCTGTTGATCAGGCTGGAGGGCTAAAGCTCCTGGCGTCAAGAGATCCTCTCGTTTTAGCCTCCCAAAGTACTGGGATTACAGGAATGAGTGAGGCACCTTACTTGGCATGTTCCTTTTTATATATACAAAAGAAAAAGAAAAAAAAATCCTATAACAATTTTCTTTCTGATATTATTTAATCTCTTGACTTACACTACAATGTGTGGACTGGTAATTCCAAAATGGACAACCCTTGGTAATTCTCCTATCCCCACACTCATATATCAAACTGACTACTTGACATCTCCACATAGTTAACAAAGAGGCATTTGCAACTGGACCTGTCCAAGAAGGAACTGCTGCTTCAGCCAAAATCTTCTCTATGTTGGCTAATGACAACTCTTTAAATCAATCTGATTTTTGGTTAGTTAACGATATCATCAGCTACATTCACAATTAAAGACGTGTCTCTATTTCTACATTTTATGTAGGGTTCATTTAATATACACACTTACATGTGACAGCAAAACACTTGGAGTCATACCTCATGCTCCCTCCCACCCCACATCAAATCAGCCAATCCTGTTAGGTCTGCCTTTGATGCCTTTGACATCTATCCCTGCATTCTCATTCAACCATTATATACTACCTCCATTATTATATTTCTTTCCCAAAACATAAGCATCTAGCCTAGATTACTATTAAGCCTTCAAATTGGCCTCCTTATTACTTTACTGAGTTTCCCATTCTACACCCTTTCAGATTAATCTTTTTTTTCCCCCCGAATCTCTCTTTGTCACCAGGCTGGAGTGCAGCAGTGCAATCTCAGCTCACTGCAACCTCCACCTCCTGGGTTCAAGCAATTATCCTATCTCAGCCTCCTAAGTAGCTGGGACTACAGGTGAGCACCATCATGCCCAGCTAAATTTTTAGTAGAGACGAGGTTTTACCATGTTGGCCAGCAAGGTCTCGATCTCTTGACCTTATGATCTGCCCGCCTCAGCCTCCCAAAATGCTGGGATTATAGGCATGGGCCACTGCGTCCGTCCTAATCTTTTTAATACAAACATTTAAAGATACAGATTTCCTGCTAATCATTATTCATATAATCTCCCAAAGATTTTTGACATGTTAAATTGTTATCATTCAGCTCAAAGTATTTTCAAAGTAATATTTTGACATGACTTAATTGGAAGCATATTACTTAATTTTATATATTTGATTTTTTTAGATATTTTACTGTTACTGATTTCTTACTTAATTGTGGCCAGACAATATACTCTTTTTATTAAAATTCACTTAAACTTTTAGACTAGTTTTACGGCCCAGGATATGGTCTATCTTGGTGAATAAATTTTATTCACTTCAAAACGATGTATATTCTGTGATGAATTTAATTTTCTACAAATAACAACAGATTAAGGTGTATGCTACAGTTGTTCAGATAATCTGTATCTTCACTGATTTCATATATTTACTTTTTCATTCTCACATTTCCATTTGGTTATTTTTCACAGATTTCATTTCTCTGATAATATTTTAAATATTTTCATTCATAGAAGCATACTACTTTTTCTTCATTCAGCGTAATTAAAATAGCTACTCGAAAGACTCCTTTACTAATTCCAACATCTTAGGCTTATCTCTTGATACTGGGACACATCTTCTTGGCTCTTTATATGTTGAGTAATTTTGGGTTATAGCTATGACATTGTGATTGTCTTATATTCACAACTTTGAATTCTATTGGATTCCTTCAAATGGAGTTGATAATTTTACCTCAGCAAGAAATTAACTTGCATGGGCTCAAACTGCAAACACCATCAGTTTGACTGGCGTCTTTGCAGTCTGTCCCACACTTGTATTGTTCAGGTGTCAAAGACAGATTCAGGCACAGTTTATATATAGAAGTTAGGTTGGCAGTCATTGGAGCTGATCTTTTCAGGAAGACTCTCACACTAGTCAGTGGCCATATGTCCCCTGAACCCTCTCCTCAAGTTCTTTCATCTAGCAAGAATATGTATCTATTTTTTTTCTCATAGGACCTAGCTTTAAGCTGATGCCAGTGGGCTAGGGGAGGTCCCCAAACACCAGCAAAACCTTGACCCTGGCCAGTGTTGAGGCTCTTGACACCATTGTGAGACGGAACTCAAGGATGAGTCAGAAAATAGTGAAGGCATGAAGATGTATTGCAAAGCAAATAGTACACACTCAAAGAAAGGGAATGTGGGCAAACTCAAGAGAGTGAGTCGCTTGCAGTGGGGCTTGGGGCTTCTATCTTTATGGGTTTCTTTAACCACAGGGTGAAATATTCATGAAGATTACTAAAAAAGAACGGTGAAGGTTTCTCAGAACTGTAGTGTCATCTATTTTTACACCAAATATGGGTGTTTTTGGAAATGTTATGGTGCTGATGAGTGTGTGATTTAGTATTTTAATGACTGTACAGCAAGGTCATAGGTGAAACGGAGGCCAAATCCAGCACCATGTTGGGTATATTTGGTCCTATCTGGCTGGGCCAACATTCTGTTCTTCAGGGTTTATTGGCTGCTAGCTTATGCAGCTATTTCAAGAATTCCTATTTGCCAAGTCATGTGAAATTATTACCTGGAATTTTCTTCTTCTGCAATCACCCTGTATTATTCCTGTCTCAAAGCCACAAAAGGAAGTAATTCACTCTCTTCCAGTCCCTTCTGACAAGTATTTATAAGTTCCTAATTTTGTTCATCCTTCAAAGCCTTCAGAATTTTGTATTTGTTTTGTTTTCTCTCAAATTTGGGGATGCTGATTGCATGAGGACTGGCTGGTAGGAGCTGATGCAGTCATCTCAGAACTGAAATCCCAAGACTAGTTACATGACACATCATAATCATCCTGTCAAAATTAAGTGCAACTCTATACCTTGTTTTATAGAAACTTTCAAATTGCTTCGTACGTGTTTCAGAATAAAATCCGAGTTCCTCATGATGACTTATAAAGTCCTTCACTACCTAGCCACCCTCAATTACCTCCACGATGGCATCTCTTATTACTCTCCCCTGGGCATACACCATTCAATGCAGTTCTCTTTCTGTTAACTCATACATGAATACATCAAGCCTGTTCCTCTTTGTATTTGCTGCTTCTTCTTGGAATATTCTTCCCACCAAATCTAGGCATGACTATCTCCTTGAATGCCATCAAGCCTAAACTCAAATGTTACTATTTTTAAAATAAACTTTATTTTATAGAACAGTTTTTAGATCTACAAAAAACCTGAAAAGATAGTACAGAGAATTCTTGTACACTTCTCTGGGGGCCCATTGGCTCTTGGATCCCTAAAGGTTTGCTAAAAATCACTGACATGAGGCATGTTAATGAATAGAAGGAAAGGCACACAAATTTATTTAATTTGTGTACACAAGAGGCTTCAGAATGAACATATAATTTCCTAATGAGTTATAGAAATTTATATATCATTTTGAGGTTCTGGAAAGAATAAGGGCTTACTTAGATTCTGGTAAAACAGGTTATGGGAAGGATGGAGGAAGAAAAGGCTTGGCTCTCATAAAGGTAGACCATGTTATGTAGATGAGAATAGATAGAAAACGTTTCTTTTCAGACTTTTAAAGGTGTCAGACTCTCAATCTCTCCTAGATCTGGGAAGGCATAGAAAGGGGAGGGGGAGTGGCTGCCTTAATGAAGATTCTCTACAGATGCAAATTTTCCCCATAAAAGGGGACTATATATCTAACTACATACATATATCTAACACAACTTTATCTACCTGCCCACATACATCTAACTACAGCTTTGCAAGGCCACTTCTGTTTGCGTGCCAAGTGGAAGTCACTTCTAAATATGCTAAAAGGAAGTATTTTAGGGTAAAATATTTTAATTTCCTTCATGCTGCACCCACTCCCCACCTCCACCCCCATTACTAACATTTGTATTATTAGTGTGCTACATTTGTTATAATCAATGCACCATTACTGATACAGTATTATTAAATAAAGCCCATTATTTATTCATATTTCACTTAGTTTTAATCTACTGTTCTTTTTCTGTGCCAGGATTCTATGTAGGACTCCACATGTTGGAGTCATGATGTCATATTTCTTTAGTATCTTCTTGGCAGTGACAGTTTCTTAGGCTTTGTTTTTGAAAACCTTGATAGTTCTGAGAAGTACTGGTTATATATTTTGTAGAATGCCCTTCGACTGGAATTTTTCTGATGTTTGTCTGATGTTTATGTCAGAGGTGTTTAAACCAAAGTGACTCCATCTTTTATAGAGGCTGGGTAAAATAAGGCTGAGATCTACTGGGCTGCTTCCCAGGAATTTAGGTGTTCTTAGTCACAGGATGAGATAGGAGGTCAGCACAAGATATAGGTTATAAAGACATAGCTGATAAAATAGCATGCAGTAAAGAAGCTGGCCAAATCCCACCCAAACCAAGACGGCGATGAAACTAAGGTCTAGTCATCCTAATTGCTCATTATATGTGAATTATAATTTGTTATCTTGTTAAAAGATACTCCTACCATACCAGGACAGTTTACATGCCATGACAACATTAGGAAGTTACTCTACATGCTCTAAAAATGAGAGGAACCCTCAGTTCCGGGAACTTCCCACTTCTTTACTGGAAAATCCATACATAAGCCACTCTTTGTTTAGCATCTAATCAAGAAGTAACAATAAGCATCCTTAGTTGAGCAGTCCATGCCACTGCTCTGCCTATGAAGTAGCGAATTCTTTATTCCTTTACTTTCTTGCTTTCACTTTACTATATAGATTCGCCTTTAATTCTTTCTTGCATGAGAGCCAAGAACCCTCTCTTGGGATCTGGACTGGAACCCCTTTCAATAACAGTTAGACTGACCATGGTGACAGATTCTTTGGAGGAAGGCCACAGAGAAAAAATTGTCACTTTTGTCACATCATTTTAAGGGTACATACAGTCAACATGACTTATCACTGTTGGCATTCACCTTGATCATCTGGCTAAGCCAGTTTTTGTTAGGTTTCTCCACCTTAAAGTTATTATTTTTTAGCCACTGTGTAACCAGTGAGTGTAGCTAGTTTGCTAGTTTATCCTAAAAGTAACCCTTCTCTTGCTCTGTTTCTACACATATATCTAATTACCTATTTACTTGAGAATTTCAAAAGCCAATCTAGAAACAATCCAGGAACAGAGTGGAGATGGTGGTTGAAATTTTCTACCTTGCAAGAAGAAATTGGTGTACAGTTAATTCATAACCCGACTCCCACAGAGATTATGTCAACCAGGCCTCTGGATGGTCAATCACTCAAAATGGCCATTGGAAAACAACAAGCAGACTTGACCTCACATCACTCTTGCACATAGTTTCCATGTCGCCTTTCCTTAAAACCTCTTTAGACAGTCTGAAAATTTGAGATGGCTTTTTGAGACTTGAATCTGGCCGTCCCCCAAGCTGCTAGCACCTGAATAAACTGTTTTCCTTCCTCTAAACTTTGATGCTTCTGTGTCTGGCTTTTTGATCCGTGAACAGGTGAACCTAAGTTTGGTTACAATTGCTCCAAGAGCCTTTGTTCCTTTTACTGAAGAAAAGTATTAGAAACAACTATCTGGTCACTGGACATGCTTGTTGCTACTGGATGTCATTGCTCCTAGGCCTTTTCAGGTGACAGAGCAAGAAAATGCATATGTGCATACTAACCCATGTAGATTTGCATACCTATAAATATTTCTATTTGTAACCCTCTGCATCTATATTAAGCAAAACATGAGTTCATACGGTCTCCAACATTACTACATAGATCATTCTAGCCTCTTCTCTTTGTTTACTTATGACCTCCCACTTCAAAAATGAAAATCTGGTTTTTACCACATGCCACTGATTTATTTAATTGTGTAATTCCAGTATACGTATATAATAGTTTCAGAATTTCTAACCCCCATCATTATAGGAAACAACTTTATAAATTACAGTATGGTCCTTAGGTAATCTTTATTTTCTTTTCTTTTTTGCCTTTAGTTTTACAGATTTCATTCATTTCCAAACTAACTTAGGTCAGTCACTTTGGTTTGGCTGTGTCCCCACCAGAATCTCATCTTTAATTGTAGTTCCCATAATCTCCAAATGTTGTGGGAAGCAATTGGTTTTTCTGTCAATGTTCAAATTTTTCCAAATCAGAAGCAATAAATGTGTTCAAAATGCACGAAAGTGAGGTTTTATTTAATTTTCATGTATAGTATTGTATTTCAAAATTTAAGTAGCTATTAACATGATTTGTGTCCTCCCTTTCTGTCTCTTAATAGTTTTCAATCATGTGTGTGAGAGCATGTTTGTGTGTATGTGAGTATTTTATATGTATTATGAATGGATTCAGATAAAAATTAACAAATTTATTGGCATTCCTATTGCGGATATTCAAGAAAAACCACAAAGTAATATCACCATTAAAGTTCAAAACAAGTGATAATTTATCTATTTCATAAAACTGGAATGTAAGCACTAAGGTGGTAGCACTGATTTTTACTCCTTTACCATCCAGTATGGAAAACATTACGTATCAGTGTTAGGATTTTGTTTTAGTCCTGATGGTTTCTGTCTGGAGATTGTTATTCTTTCGGAATTAATTTCAATTATGGCAGTAGAAAAATTATAATCACACCAAATGCTGGTATTTTGATAGTTTTCTAAAAACAGAAAGAATGAGTCTTTGAGATGTTTTTGTACTTCTTGAATTTCATCATTCTTCATTAATGTTCAATGAAACAGCTCATTTGAGGTAGTTCTGATTGTAAATTCCACATGTCAAGGAGTTAAGGTTAGTTGCCAAAATATGAAGAACAGAAATGGAAAGGAATGCTTAGCCAAGCACGGCGTATACTGGCTAATCATTGTTGAAAATCCATTGCTGAGTGAAATATATATGGAATGATTTTGGTGGTCTGAGAAAGTAATTCATAATAGAGCCATATACATTGGTTATAGATAAGTAAATTTAAGGATATCTGTGAATTACTATTGTATAAAATTTCCAATAGCTTCTGTCTAACGGTTTAGTGATTGTCATCTAGAATTGGTGAAAAAATAAGAAGCTACTTTACATGTAAAACATTTTCAAAAGAGTAATTGACTTCTTACACCTTAGGTATTAAGAATTTATGCAAGTTTTCTTTTTAGAAATAGAGTCATAATAAGAAATGAAAGGATAAATATTTTTAGTTACTTATTTTCTGAAGCACATTCAGGGTCCCTAAGAGTAATGTAGATATCCAAATATTGTGTAGTGGAATATAAAAGACATGTTCACATCTTAGCAATTGTATAATTCCTTTGACAAAGGGATAATTATCATACTTTTGGACTTCTAGAGTGATGACTTTAGTAATTATGACTCTGCATTTGCTAAGCCAGAAAATTCGTTGTCATTTTCTATGCAAAAGGTTAATAATAGCTTTTATTTTTATAAGCTCAAAAATTCTACCTTGGTTAAATATTTTAGAACCTCAAATAAGAAGGATTTATCCTGTGAACAGCTAAGTCATTTAACTAATACTTACAACCTGACATGAATGGAAACTACAGCATGAATATATAGTTTTCATTGTGAGGAGCATACAGTTGCACTGAAGAGACAACCAAACAAGGACGAGAAAATAGTCTCAAGAAAATAGTCTCCAACATGCCTCTTCTGATGGACTCTTCTCTCATTAATATTGGTAACTAATAATTCAATTATTGGAATTGAATCAACTCTATTTTTCTTATGTTCTATAAATATAACCTATTTTTGCCTTTTGTTGTTGTTGTTGTTCAGTGTGTTTTAGGGACCTTAATGCTTTTACTCATATTTTTCTTCTGATAATCACAACTATTGGGGTTTCATGAGACTTTTGATCACTCCCTTTTGTTGTCAATCAAGATGTGATCTTGACCATACATATTCTTTCTGAGGCTCAGTTTTCTCATATGTAAAAGAGAGTTTTCTTATGTAAAACTTCCTTTTTGGGAGTCATGCAAATAAAATGAGACAATCCCAGATGATAAATTAACATTCTGATCTGCGGGTAGAAAAAACTGAGTCATAGTTATTACTAGCAATATTATGAATTGCAGATGGTATGTAACACATGTGCTCAGTTTTTAAAATACATTCAAA
The DNA here is from genome assembly GCA_963573385.1 of Cacajao melanocephalus. Taxonomy (NCBI): domain Eukaryota; kingdom Metazoa; phylum Chordata; class Mammalia; order Primates; family Pitheciidae; genus Cacajao; species Cacajao melanocephalus. Next base: position 126,318 of record CAUYLG010015445.1, read on the forward strand.
TAAATGAACATTCCTCCTGCTAATCCCAAACTTAGCAGTTTTCCAGCAAACAAGTAGCAAGTCCCATTCTTAAAGGGTATAAACCTTAATTTGATGAGCATTCAACTGTTCAAGTCTGTCAGTTGTTTGCCGAATAACTTAATGAAGAAATTTAATTTGCTTAGAACTACTAGCTTATCCACTCTCATCTTTAAAAACTGTTTTCAAAAATGTTTGACTATACTATATTATATAAAACAAATGATTATGTTATTTTGATTAATTCAAAAGGAGTTTGGGGTATTTGGTAGGTATTTTGTACTCCATATTATAAAATGCTTAAATAAATATATACAAAAATGAAACCCACTTGAATCTACTAAACAACCACACAACTGATAAATTTCAAAAAATTTCTATCAAAATATCTTGTAGGGTAGTGGCGAGATTTTATTACTTTTAAATTAGAAAAAGACACCTGAATGTCTGGACAGGATTAAATATATATTACTGTAATATAAGTTATACTGTGATATATGTTATATTTTATCCCCTTGTATATTTCCTCTTTCTGGCAAATATTTCTTGGCATAGTTTTTTGGGAACTCATTAATATCAAATATCCATATGCTATTTTTATTATTATGCAGTATGTAAATGATTTCAATTTTTTTAAAGCCTAAAACAACTCTGGATTTTAGTGGTCCTTACTAGTATACCTACGTGCATGCTATGATTTAAAAGGTAAAGGGCAAGGTCAAAACAGTTACTGCAGCAGTATAAAGCACTGAAGAGGTGACAGAGAGAACCGAGCAAGCTGGTTGTGGTAGTACACTCCTTTAGCCCCAGCTGCTTGGAGTTCCACGCTAAAGTGAGCAGTGATCTCACCACTGTATTCTAGCCTGGGTGAGATAGTGAGACCCTGTGAAAGAAAGAAAGAAAAGAAGGAAAGAAGGAAACAAGGAAAGGAGGAAACAAAGAAAGAAAGAGAGAAAGAGAGAGAGAGAAAGAAAGAAAAGAAAGAGAGAGAGAGAAAGAAAGATGGAAGGCAGGAAGGCGGGAAGGAGGGAAAGAGAAAAAAGAAAAGAAGAAAAGAACTTCACAGAGTACAGCTGAAGGAAATGGTGGCATGCTGGCTCGGCATTAACGACTTTACTGGTCATACTAATTGAAGATTACATGTCCAGTAATTTCCTCCCAGATCTATAAATATTATATGTTTAATTGGTTTTAATAATGCATTTTAAAAATTACTTTTCAATGCCTGCTAAAGTACTCAATAAATATAAATGTATTTTTTTAAATAATCAAGAATTTAAAATCGGCGTCTATGAGGTATCCCATGCTAAATAATGTATGACTACACACTTTTTATAATAAAGTAAGCCACGAACCATTTCCAAGTCTGTTTCATTCAGCCAAAGATTGACAAGTAATCAAAATTCCATTTTTATTCAACAGAAACAGTTTAATGGGGAAAAAAATGTTTGTGGTTAGCCTTTAATAATGATTAAGTGATTGTGGACCAGGATCCCTTTTTGATAGTCTACAGATACAAATATATTGCAAGTGTATAAACACTTTAAAATAATTATACTCTTTGTTATTTTCAAGGTGTCACTAACAGAAAACATTATTGAAAAGAACTTCCCTATATAAAAATATTATCGCTACTTCCCAAAATTAGCGGTCATAATTTCTTCTAGTTATTTTGACTGCTAGAAAATATCATAATGAACACCATAAGAATTCAGCTAATTCTGGGCAATATCTACATATAATCAGTCTCTGCCACTAAATCTAATAGGGTGTTGCATTTTGCACCTGTGAGCAGAACTCACATATTAAGAACTTAAGTAAAGCTAAGCTGACGGTAAATTGCAATTACCATATGAGCACTATGGTACAATCTATTCAGAAGTTTGATGTCATAATTTCCATAGATAAGATAAAATGATATTTAATTTGTATTATTTTATTTTATTAATAGAATATTTTATAGATGGCATCCCTTCCTTCATTCTTATTTATCTCATTATATAGCGCTTTCTTTAAGGCCCTGGAGACAACCTACTTAATTTTTAAGACTGTTTCCTAAATATTTGGGAATGCTGTTATTATTTTCTCAGTGAATCAGAGGGTAGCTTGTAGCATGAATTATGTTTGTAGTTTATGCTGCTAAAATCTTTGGTGCTTTGGTTTGGCAAGCAAAAGAGCACAGGCCCAGTGAGAATAACTAGAAAGGCTATAGGGACTGCCTCTGCTAATTTCTCTCCCTCTCTCTCTAATACACACAAACACACACACACAAACACACACACACGTGCATACATATATATATATATATATATATATATATATATATACTCATACATGTGACATATATATGGCTTTGTATGGTATTAATATGAAGTTCTTTAGATAATATTTTAAGCATTGACCATTATCAGAGGAAGAAAATATAGATTCATCAGAACACCATGGATTTCATAATCTGTAAGGAAAGCTGGAACAGGATGGATGCAGTGAGAAATTCATTCATTCATTCATTCAACAAATGTGTGTGTGTATATATATATATATATATATATTTGCACATATGTGTATGCTTGTGTTAAAAAATCTTAGCAAAGCAACCCATTCTAAGGTTTTAATGTTGGAATCAAGTTCTTATCAAAAATTTACAACTGTAACATTCCTTTCTTCCTAAGAAGCCAACAACCTTGATAAGCATTCTGGTAAACTGAGATGATTTTAGAGTAGAGGTCATAAAAACATGAGCATTTTTATAAAAGGGGGTGATTATGTCATTCTATTAGAAAAATTATTTAGAAGAAAATCTTCAACATACTAGTCAGTATAGTAAATGATAAAATAAACTATTCCTTCCAGATTATTTAGAATATTTAATATCAAAACTGACAGTGGTCATTATAATAAATATTATGTACTTTTATATTTGCTTTCTATTTTCTCCAATATTTGGAGCTTTCTATACTAAAAATATTATTAGTGAACCTCTGAGAATTTATTTAAAGCTGTTAGTGTATGTGTGTGGTTCTTTTCATTGCAGGTTATGAGAACATGTTTAAAGTAGCCCATTACTTTTCTTCTTGTTTAATAAGAACAAATATTATTTTGTGGGCATAATTTAGAAACTTTGTTACAGACATGTTAGTCTGGAAGTTGACAATATTAATTAAAGTTCTTAAATATCTGGTTGTTATTTTATTAAATATAAATGTGTCAATATCATAGACTATATATTTCTTATAAGAAACATAAAGAACAGAACTATTACTCATATAATCTACCTTTAATGAAATGATATTAATTGATTCTTTATTTATAATAAACATTTAATATTAATACTAACAACTCATGTTACCAAACTAAGCAGTCATAGAAAAATGCTGGCTTTATTTGAAAGATGTTGAATTACAGTGGGGAAAAATAACAAAGACTAAATATCAGTAGACATATCTCTAGGTTAGAATCTGCTTGTATTAGCTGTTATTGTCAATAAGATATTTGGCCTGACGGAGAGATCCAAGATGGCCGATTAACAACAGCTCAGGACTGTAGCTCCCAGTGAAAGCACAGAGAGCAAGTAGACGCCGCAATTTCAGACAAATTTCTGTTGCCCACAAACTCAGAGATTCCCGGAGGAGGAGCCACACGGGTCACCAGCGTGACTCTTTTGGCCGGCGTGGCTGTTTTGCCAGCGCCTCAGCGTGGCGCGGGGCTTCTCAGTGCAGAGTATACACGAATGGGTGCCATTTGAGTCAGGCTCAGCTGGTCCCATCCCCACAAGGAGAACAGCAATTGGAAGCGCTGAGGACTGAGAGTTTCACAGTAACCACAGCTGAACCCGGGAATGCCTAGCTCTGTGGGGAAGGGGCATCCGCCAAAGGAAAACTAAGAAACAGAAAAAACTTCATCACCAACAAGCCAGACGTCCACTCAGACCCGATTTGAAAGTCGGCAATTACAAAGATGACAGGTGGATAAATCCACAAAAATGGGAAGAAAACAGTGCAAAAAGGCTGAGAACACCCAAAATCAGAATGCCTCTCCTCCTACAGGGAATCGCAGCTCCTCATCAGCAAGAGAACAAGGCCTGA